>JAHBCN010008547.1:0-38376 GCA_019359885.1 Listronotus oregonensis | reverse complement strand
ACAATTAAACTAAGATAGGAAAAAATATAATGATCCGTCCTGGTACAAGTCCCGGCCCGTTCAACAATCAATTTTTGTTAGAGAAAGATAGGCGAGTTCGGCGCGGATGGCATGGAAGAAACGAAGACAAAAGATATCCATCCGAGATTGGGGGTTTAAATTCTAGACGGGGCAGACTTTACTTACTATAAGGCGTTAATTTTGTGTACAACTGTCGCGAGTAAACTACCTTAAACATAGATTTAAATTAAATAAAATCTATTTTATCGCATATCCAAAAATGTTTAAAATTGGTTAAGGTATAAAAAAGTAATGAATACACAAAAACAGTGGACACTTCATTTGCCCCACAGTGTATGTTAACTTTTTAAATATCCAATTAAGTTACTTTATATATTTTAATTTAATAATAAACATAAAAAAAAAAAGGACACGCAATCTCTTCCAATTATTCGATGAAAAACGGAAACTAACTTTTCCCTGACCTTATAAAATATGCGATACAGTTTATTGAGTTTTATAATTGGGTCAGTTTCACATTTTATAAAACATAATTTGATTTACGATTTAGGCTAAAACACACGCAACATTAACTGATATATACCGGGTTAATTGAAGAGATACGGAAGAATTCATTTATATTGGTGATCTGCAAGTTCATAGATGTCAATGGGGCTGGGCAGGGTCAGCTCGTATACCCCGAGACCCGGACCAAAAGGGTCCCATTTTCCAAAAAGTAGTAAGGCGAGTATTCCAAATAAAACAAACTGAAACGGCTTTTCTTAAGAATTAAATGAAATTAAAATATAGGGTTAATAAAAGTATCTTTTATCTAATTTTTTTATTGTCGAGATATTAACAATCAAATTTTGCATAATTAACATTGCCGATATCTGTCATGTATGACAAAAGACAAAGACAAAGACAAAAAGTTTATTAATGTTAGACACCCAATCAGGCATACACACGTCCAAAGGTTTGAGTAGAATTTGCAAATATAATAAATAATAACAATACATAGTAAATTATTTATAATTACAATTTAAAACTGCAGTCAAAAACAGAAGAAGATTATACATGGACCCATAAAATTTTATTAGGCAATCATGTCTTTAAAATTGTTTTTGTAATATTCCTCTGGTGAATAGAAACATTTCGGAAGTATATATTTTTTTACTACATATTTAAATTTTTTGAAAGGTAGCTGAGTTATAGAAAGTGGCAAGAAATTAAATAATTTATGTTTTACCTATCTATTATTGATCTATAATACCTTAGAAACGGAATATGTTATGATAGCAATAATACCTGCTATCACACCTAGGGCATTATAAGCGGGCATTATGATAATGCCCGCTTATAATGCCCTAATGCGCTAATATGGAAATTTTATTGCTTATCCAATTTGATTTCTCTCACAATAAAGATCAAGGTTATAAAAAAATATTTTTTTCTTTAAACAATACTAAAAATTAAACTTTATTTCCAAAATAAAAATTACAATTTTGAAATGTCCCGGAAAATGTAGCTGATCCCACTATAGAATGATCGGTGTTTTTTGTGATGGTAGCAGCGGTGGTAGCACTAACGCTATTTTGTATAGAAGAACAGTCCATTAAAAATTTTCAATAGTCGATACGGAATTAACCTCGGAATTAACTGAATTGGCAATCATTTTGGCTACTTTGTTTTTGGATGAAATACTTTCTTCTATATATCCTTCAGCTACTGAAGAGCTTTTCCATTTCCCATGTTGTTTTAGCGTTTCAAACGAAGCACCTGCCTCAACAAGTAAAGTTGACGATGTGCGACGCAAACAGTGGCCGGTGTAAGCTTCTGCATTATCCAGTTTTAAAAATTTTGCGATCAATGTTGGGACGCTTCCTAGGTATTTTTTCCAATGGGTTGTACTGTACATCGACCCTTTCTATAGGTAAGAAAGAATTTGCTCCTTTATTCCAGCTGGTCTTAATGTTGTGTACTTTTTTATTAAATTTAAAGCGCCTAAATCTTCTTCAATGATAGTAAAACCTTTTGAAGTTGAAGTTTTAGTTTCTGGTACCTTTATAACCAAGACTGTTCCTCTATCTTCAATGTCATCAATGGTCATTTTGACCAACTCATCTCGTCTTAAACCTCCAAAAACACCCATTACCAATATGACTTTGTGTACCAAGTAGATATCATCAGGAGCCTTCTTAATAAATTTTAATATTTGTTCTCCTTCCAAAACTTTAGACTTCTTCGGGACATATCCTTTCGACTTAACTTTTAAAAAAGATATGAGACGATGGTATTGCGAAATGTCTATATTTTCATAGACCATCAACGTAGACCTTAGGGTGGAATACTTGGTCCAGAGAGAATTCGGACTGTATTTTTCCGACTAAAAATAATAAAGTTTGTTAAACATATGTATTAAAATAAAATCAATAACTTACCAGTTCCTGGAAATATGCCATTAAAACGTTTTCGGTTATTTGAAGAATTGCGTTCGCATCTTTCCAAATACCAAATATGCCATACTCCCGATCATACTGTTGCCTTGATTTAACTGGCAAAAGATTTTCGGTCGCTTTTATGGCCTTTTCTCTTATATTTTGTGGAATTTCTTCCATTTTGAGCAAATCGTTAAATAAAAAATGCCAACTGACTAACTGACAGAAACATCAAAGTCAAACTTAACACCAGTCATTATCTACTTACGTATACAGGTACAGGTGCAACTTATTTTTATATTGCGAATAAATAATGTAATTAGTCCTTGAAAAACTCTTTTTTGGGTAAAACATAAAGCATTGTATGCACCACGGGCTTTACTGGACTATAATGCCCATCAGGTCGAAATCTAGCCCTCGGGCTATTTCGACCTTCAGGTTGGTCCCAGTAACGCCCTTGATACATAAATAGCTATTAGGACTATAGTATAATATGCCGGTCATAATTTTATTTATTCTGTGATGTATGGAATATATATTTTTCCTATTTCTCGTTAGATGGGAATGCGTGCCTTCATGTGTTGTGGAGTTTGTGTTATTGTCGTCTGTGTAAAGTAAACAATGTAAAATATATAATCAAGGGAAAGTAAGTAAATTTAATTGAATAAAAATTGGCTTGCAATCAGCCCTATAGTCTACTCCTTTTTGACACGTAAAGTTCTTCGTTGTAAACTAAAAATACGTTTACTATTTGGAGCATGGCCCAAGCAAGCAATATATATGTAGCCATTGATTCAAAACATGAGTAATATGCTGTTAGGACAACATTTAAGGAAACTGTTTGTAATAAGTTTCGAAGTGCATACACACAGGAAGCCAGTTTTTTACATAGGTACTCAATATGTGAGTTCCAACTTACTTTGGGATTGATGTGGAGGCCCAGAAAACGGACCGATTTAAGCGTGTTTATATACCCTATATGCTTCAATGTAAAAAAATATGCTCTGTTTCTGCCTCATTTAAGCTTAGCTGGTTTGCTGTGAACCAATCAGCAACCCTCATCTGTGTATTCACCACCTTCTCTTTCAGATGATCTTAAGCATTATCCTGCAATACCACAGTTGTATCATCCGCAAAAAGTATGAATTCAGCACCAGGATCTCCCCTCTTCACATCGTTGATATAGATGAGAAAGAGAAGCAGTCCCAGCACTGTGGTACTCCTGATGCTTTCAACTGCATAGTATTTACCGTTTAAGTCCACATACTGTTTACGATTTGATAAGTATCAACTAATAAGTTAAATGGTGTGATCGTGCAAATCATAATATTTTAGTTTAGATAGAAGGCCCACAGAGACACAATCGAAGGCCTTGCTCAGGTCACAAAACAATGCTTCCGCAATAGCCCCATCATTAAAAGCCTGATTTATAATTTCTGTAAGCTTGTTTATGGCCATTGTTGTTGAGCATGAGTTTCTGAAACCAAACGTTCTGTAATTTAAAAGATTTGAATTTTCTAGATGTTTGGATAATCTGATAATTAGAAAAGATTGGAACTATTGAAATGGGCCTGTAATTTGATAATTTTGCTTTGGTCCCTTTTTATAAATTGGTATTATCCTAGAAATTTTTAAATGAAAGCCATGCATTCATTTTGAAATGTCTCGAAAACTGATATTACGATATTTTTTAAAAACTAATACAATATAAATCCAAGTTTTAGAAAATTTAAAAAATACCTAAATTTTTGATCTTTTTGTTAAAAAGATATTGATTTTTAAAAGTTTACAGTGGGCTGTTTTTATTAAAAAAGAGTGTATACTATTTTATTCTTTTTTTACGTAATTGCTCTTTTGAAAGGTGGGTCCAAAAAGTGTAAAATATTGCTAAATAACGAACAGACCTTATATGTTGTGTACAGTCTCCTAAAAAATAATATTTTCAAGCATTGAGAATTTTTAACTTTTGGTAAAGCGTATTTGATCTTACTTGGAACAGCGCTAAATTTCTAATCCATTTAAAATACTGCATTGCGAAGTAAACTAAAACAGAAAAAATATATAACACTTAATGATCCCTTAAGTAATTTGAAGTTGACATTTGACAAATATTTTATTTATTGTTTATTTATTTTTCGTTTGTAGTTTCAAATAATTAATTTGATAAAATAAATTATGTAAAAACGGAGTTTTTAAACAATGGTGTTTTGGATTGTGATATTTTAAATGCGATGTTAATTAGATTACCAAAAAAAATGTAGAAACAGTGAATTTTTATTACTTATGGCATTTTTCAGGTTTATTAACCTTTTTTTATTCTTTTGGACATTGCTCTGTTATTTTTAAAAGGAACCGTTTTAACGCGATGGATATGGGATAATCTTACATTTTTCAAAAGGTTCAAATTAACGAAGCCAACAGTGCTCAGCTTACTTGTAAATTAGGAATACTCAAATTTGTTCACATAAAATATATATATATATATATATATATATATATATATATATATATATATATATATATATATATATTTACATCTTTTTTAATTTATGTTAAGACTAAAATTTTATTATTTTTTCATGTAGCAAAATAAAATGGGAAAAAATTAAAATTAAAAAAAAAGTAATTTTTTCAAAAAACGTTGAGAAATCGACAAAAAAACTCAAATTTGTGTTCTATGACCTCAAAATGAGGTGGGGAAAATTAAGCAAAAATTACATTTTTCATAATCGAATAATACCAAAATAATATAGGCTTGTTACTAATGTAAGGGTTGATGAGAGAAAATAACGGCTTGTAAAAAATATTTTCATGTTTTGACAAAATTTTTTATCATTTATTTTCTGAAATGCACACGCCACTGGAATTGATTCCCTGACACAACCCGGGCACTCTAAGGCGAGCGATGCGTCATTGACAATTTGGACTTGAAGTATAAATAACTTTTGGGGATTAAATATTAATTGAAAAATTTTAAAAAATTTTGGTATATTTAGAACACTTCAAAGAATTTATTACCGTTAAAAATTTAACTTAAAGTTAGTGTTTCAACAAGTTAGACAATTGTCAATTAACAAGATTGTTTGGAACATTCGTCCTCATTGTACATTTACACTGTTGCCAAGTTTTGCCATTTGACAAAAATATTGTAGTGAAGCTCAGTAAGTTAAACTAGTAGAGTTGGTCAAAGTCGATAAAAATTTCTTAAGGAAAACCTTTCTTCATCCTTTATATTTTAAAAACACCGAAAAAAGGATTAATATTGCTTTTAGAAAATTTCTGGAACCTGAAAGCTATGGTGAAATAATAAAATGTTATACCTATAATACTTTATAGAAAACCAGAGTTTATTAAACTAAGGGGGTTATGACATCCGCCATATTAAAAAACTCTGGTGTGACGTCAGAAGTCCATTTCGGCCATTTTGGGATTTATGCCGGACAGTGGCGTGATGAGGGGAAAAAAAAACTGTTTTTATCCCGACGAACAAAATTTATATTTAAAAAATATAAATGTAATTAATTAAGTATTGAGTTAAATAAAACGACAACGACAATGGCGTCCCTTTTTCAAGGTGTCTACTACATTAAATTTTTTAAAAAAATGAGAAAAAATTAAAAAATGTAGAAAATACTGATGATTGCTAATTTGTTATACTTATGAGTACTTAACTCTATTTTTAAACACACGATATTGAATTAAAATTTTTTTTAATAATACCCACCTATATTACGACGTTTATAAATTTTATGGGCAAGTAAAGTTTGGGGACTTTAATTATTTTTTTTTTGGGAACAGTCCACGAAGGCTGAGCCCTGAACGCCCCGTGGGTGGCTGAGTGTGGTAAGGGAGTTTATTCAAAGAGACTTAAATTCTGCAGGTGAGGTTCCATAGCCTTGACACTCTAGGGATGAAGGAACGAAAGCGGGAAGTTCGACCTCTCTAGCTGAACTGTTAAAAGATGCATAAAAGTTGCACTACGTGTTGCTCTGTTGGGAGCTGCCAAGTATACTGGCCAACTCGTCTAGCGAAGCCGTGAAAATACCAGAAGAAGACGAAGGAAGTTTTCTGAAAGGGGTGTAGGATCAGAAATGGGTTTTTACAAGCAATCTTGAAGATCTGTTGTAATAGCATTAGGATATATCATATTTTCACCTTACCTTTTTTTATTAATCCCCTTTTTTTTTGATCAGGATCTCATAATCATTGCTTTTGCAATTTTCTGGAAGGCTATAAAAATCGTCTTTCTAACATACCCGAGAAAATTAAGTCCTTATGGAAAAAAACAACTTTTTGGTCTATTGCACACTAAGGACTAATTAAAACTACGACTAAACACTACCAAAAACATATAATAAAAAAATCAAAACCAATAAAATATCAACTTGTACACAATATTTTCAACTGTAAAAATAACCCCATATAAAAACTTGACTTGTGGCACATTTTTGTCCACAGCTGAGAATGCTAGTAACTTACCCGGCAGGGCCGCCAACATAAGCGACCTTTTTTTTACACCCTCAAGTCTTGGCTTTTGCTATCCTCATTCTCGACGAGCTAACCCCTTTAGATTAATAGACTCGTAGAAAACAATCAAAATTATAACCCCAATTATTACACCCTAAAACTGTTTAAACATATCCCGTTCACATGCTCACCAAGTCTGTGGGCAAAAAGGGGGGTCCCGGGAAACCCCGTTGCCCTCCTGTTAAAAAATTACTTAAAATAAAACAAGTCCCATCTTAATTCTTAAATTTTACAATGTCGCTTAGGAATTTAGACAAGTATGAATATTATGTAGTCATTAAAGTTGGGGTATTTTATTAATTTTAGACTAGTAAAGTGACTTTAAAATTTTTGATCCCCCCCCATTTTTTTCTGGCGGCCGCCCTGATGTACATGATATTATAACCTTAAAACAAAAATTTTTAAATTTATTTGAGTTTTTATATTTGGTTACAATGTTTATAAAGGTAGTTGAACTATTTAAAATAATTTATACTTTTTTGCTAATTTTGAATCATTTCATTTTTTCAGAATCTCCTCATAAATGCCAAAGGTTCACAAAATGATGTAAAAGTAAGTATATTTTAGTATAAGCGTTTATATCAATCAAAAATTTCTCGCATGTACAGGGGTTTCCCCTAATAGACTACCTATTTTAAAATTGGGAAAAAATTTTTTTATGAGAAAAGTCAATACTTTTTTATATTATTATCTTCTATGGCCTCGGGATTTGAATCAACATATTTTTAACGATTAGGGACCGTCCACAAAAATAGGAAAATTGATTTTCGTAAAAGGTCATTTTTTTTTTAAAAAAGCATCATAGGTTTCAACACATAATTTAATGTTCAGTTAATTTTATGAATTATTTAGTTAACAACGAGGTTTTTGGGGAAAACAAAGAAGAAGATGAAGCAAGTAATACCGCTAAAAACTCTAAAAGAGTTCTGCGAGAAGTATTTAATGGCCGACTCATTTCACCCATTTGGGGATTTCAGGGCCCAAGGTCCCCCCTGGGCTTTTTTAAATCCAAGGATTTTCTTTTCTATGGGGTCATTGATGAATGTCGTTTACCAAAATGGAACACAAACACAAAAGAAATGGGGGAAAAAATTGTAAATGAAATTAACCGTCTTAACCAAGAACCTCAAATAATATCGACGAGCTTAGAAAGGCTAAGGAGGGGTTATAGATAAAGGGTTTCACGGGGGAATATTGAACATTTAAATTATTAGTAATATTATAATTTTTGTTATAAGTGTTCTTATTACCACCATATTTTATCTCATATTGTATTTCAATTTTTTCGTTTGTAATTTTGCTGCTCGGTTTAGAAATAGATATATCATATCATTTTAGCATATAATAAAATTTTTAAGCCGTTTTCTGAAAACCTCATTAAAAAACCACCCAAAGGTTTTCCGGTGAAACATCATTATAGTATCATGCACTTTTAACTATTGCAGCAGAACCAGGAAATAAACCCAGCAACCCCTATATCACTGAATTCCTCGTGAAAATCTATGTCTATTGATATAAAAATATACGGGGTATTCCATTTAAAAAAATACGTCACTCGAGCTGTAACTATTTTGTTTTTGTTTCAAATGTTTTTTCTGATTAGATAATTGAATTCTACGGAAAAAAATACACGAAATGGCTATATTCGTTTTTCAAAAAACTACAGGGAAGTTCAAAAATAAAGTCTTGTTTACTTTAAAATGAATAACTCTGTACATTAAAAAAATAATTAAATTATTATATAAATCTTTTGCTTTTTAAAGCCCTTTTTATTTACATACATCCTTAACAAGATAACGCCATAAAAGTTTTAAAAATTTTAATGCTTTGTTTATGATAATTTTATAACTTTAACAATATTACCCCGATTTATCATTTTTTGTATTATTTTCTTTTTTTTATAGCCCGTAAATTTTCCATATTTTCCTGGACACCCTGTATATGGCAGATATTGTCTTATAAATTAAAACAATAAAAATTAAAGATGAAATCCCTTTTTAACTATTTATTCTAAACCAAATGGGAGCAAAATCAATTTCATTTCTTTTTTTTTTTTCAGAAATTCATCAATGACCTTCTAGAAAAAGCAAAGACTCTAAGTGTAAGTGATGTCCCAAAAATGGTCTCAAGCGACAAAAACAAGACTATTTCATCGACACGTTCGTTGACTGTCAATCCATCGCAGAAAGTCGAGTCTAAGGGTCATTACGTAATCTTATAATAGGAAATCGCCCTTGGACTGTGACCCGTTTTTAGTTTTCTTAGACGGTCAAATTTGTAAAAACACTACGAAATTTTTGCACAAGTTGACATAGTTACATCGATGTAAGAAATTAAAGGGATTCCATCCCAAATGGGTATAAAAAAAATATTTTAAGGCAGGAACTTTGTTGTAAAAAAATAGGGATACCCCGAAACTAAAGCCAAACCATTGGAATCTGTAAATGTATAAAAAATTTAAAAATTTCCCCCAATTAGCTTTTTAAAATACTGGAATAAAATTTGGTTCTAAAATTATCGCTTTATTCAAATTATGCGGCTTTGTTTAGCACAAAATTTTCAAAAAAAGCTTTATACCTACAGTTTTTTTTTATAAAACCCGAACTGTTTTTGTGTCGACTGGTTTATATTAAATGTACATTTAAATATACAGGATGTTTCATAAAAATGCACCTTACACGGATCTGACATGGAAGAATTTTCCCATTTTTTTGGTTTACAAGAACCCCTTGAGCTTGCATTTTAATAAAAAAACACTCTGTATATCTAATTTTTTGGGGACGCTTTAAGTTTTTGTAAATGTTCTTAATTAAATACTATAATAATTATAGGTGTTTGGGGTGTCAACAGTACTTTTATAGAATAAAAATAAATTTAAAAAAATACGAAATATTGTATCTAGGATATTGTTTTATAAATTTTAATTTTTTCACCATTTTGTCAAGAATAATTTTCCTGTAAAACCAATCGTTAGAAAAAATTTTGACGCCCCCTAGCCAATAAAGAATTAGCTAAGATTTTTTGTAATACATATACAAACAAAATGTTATAGACTAGTCGTTTTCTAGCTAATGTAAACAAATATGTAAGAAATAATATTAGATTGTATCAACCCTAAATTTAAAATTGTTAATTTGTTACAACTAAATGACGTTTTTTTCATAATTGTATTTAATAATGTATACGTTACCAGCCCGACTACACACATGCATTTTAGGTCCCAAAATGAAAGATAAATCTTTTGAAAATCTGAAATAATTGGCATTTTTTTATCTGAGTTTGTAGCCATAAACGAAGTGTGATCTCTGTCCACAAAGTATAGAAATAAAAGGGGGAGTCGAACGACTCGCGTCTAGCGACACCCTGGCGAGCTTCTTGACAGTGTTGACACATGACATGCTTTATTAGGTATGAAACTTGGCAAAAAAAATACATTTAATGTAATAATTTGTGGTTTTTTAATTTCCCCCGTTTTTAATCAAATTAAATTGGGGAAAATTGTTTAATTTCCATGCCCGACTAGAACTTGGGGCTTTATAATTTGTCTAAATTTTTGTAGAAGTTATGAAAAAAATTTTTAACAATGTTATAGAAAAACCTGGGGAATATATAATTACATTTTTAAAAAAAATATATAACTTCCAACATATAAAAAATTATACAAATTTTTTTATAACTTCTATGTGGGGAAAATTTTGACAAAAAAAAGTCTAACAATTTTTAAATTCTGGTTAGCAAAGCCCAAATTTCCAATTATCAACGTAAAAATCGGAGACAAGACCCATGATTTGCTTTTTTACATTAAATGCATAATAAAGCATAGTTATGTGTCAACACTGTCAAGAAGCTCGCCAGCGGGATGCGCTAGACGCAGTGTTGGGTTTGCCTTCCTTATGATTTGGCAGCTGTAAATATGTGAATTTGAGAGAGCCCCACATCAGTTCAGGTGTTCATAAAAAGTACTAATTTTTTAGAAAAATAAAACAACACTAGCGTCATCCTTATTGAACGCAAAATTTAAAATGATTTAACCCAAAATGCCTAAATAACATACTTTTTGCAATACACCAAAGCTATTTTTAGGTTAAGTAATCTTTTTATTAGTGTAATGCTCATATCTTATATAATTGCAATCATATTAAATTTTTGTTATGGTATTATCAAAATAACAGTGACGTTTATTTAGGCCCATGGATAGTCAAGGCAGGGTAAGTGAAGAGCGAGTTGAATTGGTGTTAAAAGCCTTACACGGCGGTGGACCAAACCCCAGTTCAATTGGGGAAAGATCAAATATGATTTTCTTTGTAACATGTCGGCCATTTTTGGTGAACCATAGTCAAGGGTGGTAGGTTGCAGGAGTGCTCATTTTACTGTTTGTCCGCAGTTATATGTTATATTTGTGACGCCCACCTTTTTCCCCCCAAAATAAAAGTTTTATTTTATAATTTTTGTTAAATATTAAACAAAAACAAATTTTTGATGTACACCTATGTTGTATACCATTTGATAAAATTAAGACTATCCGAGTAAAACATCACCACTTAAAAAGGACATTTAAAATGCAGTATTTCCATTTAGCTACACATTTTTTACTGAAAATATGTAGCAAAATTCAAAATCAGCTAAAATAAAGTTTTATAAAAATGATTTATTAAAATACATAATTTTTTTATTAATAAATTCCGTTCAAAGAAATAACGAACGGTCAGGGTCCCCTGTCCCTGTAACTAGTACCTACACTAAACATACAGTAATAAAAACTTAATTCAACTATATGCAATAAAAAACACACTAATACCAAAGTTCAACTGTCTAAAGAACTAAAAATGTAACCAAAACACGAAAAAACCTTTCAATGCGATGTGAATCACAAATTATAAACAAAACAATAGGGAAAACGATTACGTCACAAATATCGAATTGACATTCAACTTTAGTGTATATGGGCTTAAATGGGATCAAGCAATCCTTTCTAAGTTTAGGGTTCCCAAAATGACATTGAGTCACTTATATTAAAAAAAAAAAACAGGGTTAGATTCTGATTATAATTCTTATTTTGAAATAAGTTGATCTACCCTCTAAATTGGCGTAAACACTTGTTTACTAATAAAAGTAAGTCCTCCCATTTGGTCCGTAAAAAGGCTTACGTTTTTGGTGTTATTCAATAGGTGGCAGCACTGATCGTAAAATCACTGAAAATTATTTTTTATACGACTGCTTTAGAAAATGGGGTTTTGCACACGCTAAACAAGCTTTGAAAATTGTATTTTGCACAATGTGTCAGGAAAAAAATGTTTTTGCACACGGTTCTGTCTTTTAATATGATTTATTTTGTCATTTACGTTTGACATAAGCGTGTGAAAACTTTTCATGGCATAGAAAAATTTTCACACAGTCCTGTCAAAAAATAAAGATTAAAAATAAAAATCGCTTATTTTCTGCAGTCGTAGAAAAAATATCGGGGCAACACGTTTTAAACGATTTTACACTCGAATTGTAGCACTCGCCTACGCTCGTGCACAAACCTTACTCGTGTGCAAAGTCTTTCAAACATTTTCTTTGTGCACGGTACAGGTATCTATTTTGTTGTGTCGAACTTTTATGGTATTTTTATTTGTTTGAGAAAAGCTGAAAAGCATATATTTTTTTTTTAATTTAAAAAATGGGTTAAAATAAATAATAAGTTTTTATTGATATTTCTTTTTTTCTTACTTTACTTTGTTTATTAAGAAAAGAAAAAAACTTATGTTCGACACAACATAAGTAATTTTTTTAATTTATGTAGAGATCGAACTGTAAGAACATTATGGCAAACCCAAAAAAACGTGACGTATCCCGGGGTTACTCTAACAGCCCTTCGATCTCTACAGGATCATCTAACAGGACTAAACAGGATCACAAATTTGTGACTTTATTTAAAACAAAATATGAAATAGGCATCTTGTTTATGTTTACCCATAGAATCCCGAAGAACACTTAAGAGACTATATAATTTGATTTGAAGCAAAAAAGATACGACATAACATTAACATTTCTCAACAGGACACCTTATTTCGTTTTTAAAAGTGTCTCATTTAACAACAGAATTAATTTAGTTTATATAGGATTATATAATTAAATTCATATAAGATTAGTCTTACGTGTTCTTTTAGATTGTACGGAAAAAATACACAAGATGTCTATTTAAATTTTTTTCCTTAATTTCAGGAAAGCAATACATAATACTCTGTTCATTCCTCGTTTTATGATCCTGTATTTCCGTGTTGTTAAGTTTGTCAAAATTTTTACCCCACTTTTTAAAAATTGCGAATTTTTTATATCACAAAATTGAGTATAATCAATTAACTTGGGAATATTTTTTTATTTTTAATGCGATCATTTTATAGTTTTGTGATCTCATTACCTCAATTTTTGACATTGTGTCTATAGTAATGTATATTTAGTTGACTCTAGGATATGGAGTTGTAATAAATAGCGTTGTATAGAAAACCAATGGTAGTTTTTTTTTTTAAATTTTTTTCCCTTTTAAAGTTTATCCCAATTATTTGTGTAAGTTTAATGAATAATCCAGTTTACTAACTTAAAAATAACACTCACTGCAAAAAAATTTGAACATTGATTTTTGTTTACATAGGTGCAAAAAAACTCCATAAAAATTGCTATATCAAAGATGTAGTCCAATTATTATAGCAAAAAAGGTAATTTTGTAAACTAATGTTAACATATCTGACCGCGCCATGACTTCTGAGTGACCTGTAGATAAATAAAAAAAAATCCAGAATTTTTTTTCAGGTAATTTTTAAACAATATTTATGAAAAAAGGCCTTATTTCGTTTTTTAAATATAACAAAAGTACTGGCTATATCCTTTACTCATAAAAGATCCTTCGTGGGAAATTTAAAAAACCTACAGAGTGATTTTTTGAAAAATCCCAATTCGACCATTTTTTCACCGAGAAAAGTCGGAAAAACAAACAACTTTTTTAAATTTTTTATCTCCGTTAATCCCCTATTAAGAGCAAATTTTTAAAATGAAGTCAATAACAAAATACTTTGAACTACCGAAGAATGGTTTATTTTTATTCAATCGCACTATAAACAAATTGGGCCCCCTTATTTGCAAGTGCCGTAAATATTAAATGGTCCGATTTGAACTTTAAAACGGCTTTTTAAAGTAGCGATTAAAAGCTACAAATTGTATATCTCATTTTCAAAAAATTTTGGGAGAAAAATGTTAAAACTGCTTGTGAACCTAGCGCGTCTAGCAAAATAAAAAGTTAAATAATATCCATGAACATACCATTTCTCATATTTTTATCGATGGCAATTTTTTAGATTAATTTGCCTGGACTATAAAACATTATCCTAAATTACTGGTTGCCTAACCTAGTTTTAAAAAATATTACCTATAATGCTTTGGCTATACCAAATTATCATATTTATTATGTTTGTTATTTATGTATATCCACGTTCTCATAAAATTAATTTTCAATATTAAAATAGGTTCTGTTATTTTTTCCCTTGACATTTTATATAAACCAGAAAAAAAAGTCATTAATTTGTCATTTCTAGTCAAAGGTGTCACATTTTATTTTGTTTTCCACATGAAGTTTTTTTGGGATGATTTTGTGAAATTTTTAAAAAAAGTAATACACTCTGTAAGTACGAAAAAAATTTTCAAAACATTCTCGTAATTTTAAAATGACCGCTTAAAAATCATCAAAGTCACTTTTTCTTGGGCGCATGCGTTATCGTTTGAAGCCCCCGAACATTGTGGTTAAAGGGTTTTTTTTTCTCATTCATTTGCTTGAACCACTATTTGTATTTATTACAGGATAATTGCAAAATATAACTTAAATTAAACGTCTTATGGCCCCAGTTGAAATCAAGACAGCGGCATGGAGTCTCAAGAAGGATCTCAATCTGTAGACCCAGATTTAGAAAGGATTCGCGCGAGGAAGTCAGCGAAAGAGAGCCCCGAGCAAAAAGCAGCCTGCAATTGAAGGAAGTGAAGATGATGAGATAAGTACATTTTTAAATATGTTGAACAAATTACTAATTGTATGGACAGGTAATGACAAAGAACTTAAAGGTTTCTTAAAACATCTAAATTGCCACCGACCTTGTATCAAATTCACAACCCCGGGGAAGATCGAAATTCGTCTGTACCATTTATCGACGTTTAGTTAAACGAAATAATCGACCCTAAAAACCCCGGGATACAGGAAATTTACCCACACTGGACAATATTAACATCAGAATTCGATCACTCTAACGGACTGAAATAAGGGGTCACACATATTCTATATAACCGCGCAGTCACCTTATGTAACAGTAAAGAAACCCTGCAAGAAATAAGTTTCATAACTCGGATCTAAGGGAAAGGCTATTCCGATTTTTATAAAATTTTGCATAAGGGGTTTTTGGGCGTTGATCACGAACAAAATTGTTTTCCGGCAACTTCTGGTTTTTGGTTTAAGCTCCAAGTGAAGTAACCTCAAAATTCTCCCTAGAATGATCACCAACAAATGGGAACATACACGATTAGGCACTTTATATTAAAAATACACTAAAATTTACAATAATTTATTGTCTATTTTTAAAAATTATCTCAAATGAACCACTTTCGTATGTTGTAGAAGGAAAATATGATGTATAACTGGTTGTCTGATTCATAATTAAGTTGTAAAGATATAAAAAAATTTGGGTTTATTTGAGGTGTTTTAGTAAAAATAAGCAATAAACTTTTGTAAATTTTAGTGTATCAATGTTTTTCCATTTTGATGGTAATCAGTTTCAAGAAGGTGGAATTTTGGAAAAATATTCATTTGAGGTTAATTCACTTGAGGCCCTAATAACTTAAAAACCACAGGTTGCCGGAAAAACTGATTTTAATGCGCCCAAAAAAACCCAATAAAAATTCATAAATACGTGGTGTCTGTAAAGTAAAATTACCGAAACTGTTAAGGAAGCAATCAAAACATCAAAAAACTCTAACTTGAACAAGACTCTACAGGACCAAATATTTGTGCAAAATCCTATATTAAAAAAAATTTAAAAAGGTCAGCAATCGCGTAAGTATTATATTAAAAGGCATTTAAATCCCAAACCACTTTAAAAAGTATTCTTACTAAGACTGGGGCCGGACAATAATGTTTCAAAAATGACCGATCTACCAAATTTCCTGTGAATGTGACAAGGTATACATCAGGGGGAAACGAAAGACCCTTGAAGTTGGAGTTAAAGAACACAAACATATGGAATGAGGTGAAACTGTGAAGTCAGGGATTGCCGATCACGCAGGCTTAAAACAACATCACATACAATGGTCGGAAGCAAATTATTCATAAAAACCCTCTGAAGGAAAAGACAATTTAAAAAGATGTAATGATTGTAAATAACCAAGATGTATTTAGTAGACATTTAAATATTGGCAGCCGTTGCTGAACCATGAAAATTGGGTTAGCTTCGGTGAGCAATGGATAATATATAAGTTGTAGCTTTTAAGAATAGTTTTTAGTAATCATTTTAAAAACTTTTGGGAGATACATCACTTACCAAAACTTTGGGATCAGTTAAAATTAATATTTTTAAATGTTTGACACCAAATTTATTCACTTTGTTAATTTTAAGTATTTTCTGTGTATGTAAATGTTTATATAGCTTTCATACTTTTTAGCCTGATGAAACATTTAGCGAACGTCTTTGAGCCTCACAGAAATGTTCCCCAGACCCAGCCCGGGAAACCCCCAACATGGGCCACCGTTGTTAACACTAAATCAGGCATTTGCAAAGCATACATTTTTTCACGAAGGCTGCTTGGGTTGTGTTTAGCACGTCGATTATTTTATTCGCCCCCATTATTTTGAGGTTAACGAGCCAATATGGAAGAATGCAGAAGTCAGCAAAACAGGTATTTCCCACTATTCTATCCATGAAAATCACTTTGTAAACCTGTTTGTCATGTAACAAAATTATTTTTTTTTTTAGATGTTATTAGGAAAACAGTAATATCTGGAGGTGTTCCACCACCCTATCCCCCCGTTGAAAAGCAGAGATAGAGACGTCTTTCTCGTTTGTAAATCACGCAATTTTAGAATTAGTTTTTTGTATCGATTTTTTTTGAACACAATTGTAAATCATTTGTTATTATGAAATTTATACAATCGTGCCCCACATTCGTTATTAATTTTTTGGGATATCTTGAGGTGAATCAGATTTTCGGATATTGTAAAAATGTCGCTTGTGTATATTTGGAAAATAACGTAGATTTTGAGTTAGAGTTTGGACTTTTATTTACGAATCCCTACTCGGTTTAATTCTTTATAATGTGCAGTCTGACATCCGGCGCACATAAATCATTAGTTTTGCAACGAAATGGTAAAGAGAAAAAATCTATGTTCTAAACTTTGGCACGGATCGCGTTAAGGCTGCCTCTAGAAGATATATTCTCGATGAAACTACGTTAAGAGGTTAGCTTCAGCGGTCGTCACACTTTTTTGGCCAAGGGCCACACATAGTGATGGGATAATTCAAATTAAAAATAATCGATAATTCTATTATTGAAATAATCGCTATCATTCGATTATTCAGATTTAATTTGAATTACGAAAAATAACCTTATTCCACAGAATCGATGACGCGTCGCGACAAAAACATTCATACCACTAAAATCTAAAATATTAAATAATCATGTTAATCGGAATTCCCGCTGTGTGAACTGTGGACTTAGTATCAGCATTATCTTATCACTCTTTTTTCGTTTCACGACAACGAATAAAACAAATATCTTAAAATTTAAAAAAATTTCAGCAAACCGCCAAATTGTATTAGATTATAATCGAAATTTATATCGCGACGCAAACCAATTATGGCAATTATCATCAACCGATAGTATATAGTGTTCAGTTACATCGATTTGGGGTTACAGAATTTAAAATGATTAAAAAAAAAAAAAAAATTAATATATAATTTATTATGATAATCCGATTATTGTAATAATTGACTTAAAATAATGCGATTATATATGCCATCACTAATTAAGGCTGCCCTAGGTATATTTGATAAAACTACGTTAAGAGGTTAAACTCTTGTGAAAAAATTTCATTATGTAAAGAAGAATGGTTCTTCGAGCATAAACCTGTAAAAGACAGACTTGCCGCTAGGTCTTGCATGTAAGTTTACTACCTTGCTTGCAAACAAGCATCGTCACGTGGGTAGCGGGGAGGTTATATAAGCTTTTCGTGCTGATTAGTCGCTGGTATATAACCCCCCTTTCACTAACGAATGAAGGAGAGAGGGAAATTTTACACCTTTTTTCTTTCTCCCTTACGCGCTTGCATCTTAAGTTGATATGTGATCAAACCTTTTATATATACCTCAAAAAAAACCTTAATGACATGCGACAGAGAAATAAGAATCACAGCATAGCTTTATTTTTTCCTGTTACCAGCACGTTGAAGCAAAAAAAAGTCAAAATATGATTCTTCTTGCTTTCTTACTGTTAAGTTTGCAAGGTTCTCTAGAAGGTAAATGTTCGAAGCGTCGAAAAGAAATTCAATTATTTTAAAATTTAGCTCGTGTAGAACTTTCCCAATAAAAAAAGAAGAACTGTCATTAGAGTTTTGGCGCATTAAAAACAATTATTTTAAATAGTAAAACGTTTTTGTGTTTGTAATATTACCTAATTTAAAATATATAATTATTAAAGAATTATGGATTGGAAATATAATAAAGGGCCCAAATTACCCCGTTTCATAAATAAACCCCACATCATAGGAAGGTCGAAGATATAGATGCAAATGGAAAATTTTTTTCAAATTAAAGCTGTAGACGATGTTTTGGTAAAAATTAATTTTAAAGGAACCTTTTTGCGCCTATCACAGGAGGGGAAAGAAGTATAACTGATAATTGTCATCAAATGTATTTATGGGTTTTATATTAAAGCAAAACATCTGTATCTTATAACCATAATTTATAAGAAATCCCATTTTTTTAGGCTCGGGGAAATTCCACTGGTAAAACAGTGAATGCAAAAAGTTTTTGTCATATTTAGCAATGAAAATTTGACACTAAAGCGCTTCTCTGTGAAATTTTGTATATTCAGTTCCAAACATTTGCAACGGAATCATCATAAATTTATGAATAAGGCTTTTAAATATTAATCTTTTTTTGTTGAAATTGAATTGAATTAATATGTACCATAGCTTTAGTTTTATATAAAAAATTTAAAATATGTATTCTAATATTCAGGTAATTGTATGCTATTGTTTTTTTGGGTTATTTCCTAATAAACATTAAGATTGTGTGGATTTTAATTTAATAAATTTCCTTATAATAGTCGTTAAGAGGTATGTAGCGTATAAAGCATTTTTTATTTTTTCTAGAAGGTGAATACAGAAAAATTGTCTACAACTACAAAAACATGTAAAATCTTGCTACCTATATGATCTTAGTGTTTTTTGATTTTCATTATAAAAGTTCTAATTTATATTTTGAAACTGGTGACTAATTTACCACGACGTTGAAAACTTTTTTTAATAAAAAAATATTTAATAAATGAATCTGCCACAAGAATATAAAATACATCTATATTAATTTTCATTTGGTACATTATAGTTATAACTTATCAATAAAAACAATTTTTAATAAATAAACAAAACATTTTACAACATAATTTGATTTTTTAAAGATCGTTTAACCCTTGAGACCCAGTAGCCTGCCATCATAGCTCAAAGAAGAAAAAACCCACGGCTCAGAAGGCGACCACTCTGCACAATACACACTATCTTCATGTTCACCCATTGTTGGTCCATCACATAAAAGCTGTTTCGACTCTGTGTCTTTTCCCTCTTCCATATCGCACAGATCATTATTATTTTCCGGGGCAACCCCCCACAGCACTTGAAAGTAGAACTCAGCATCAGTTTGTAAATATTAACTGGTCATGGAAATGGGTTAAATCTGACGCACCCCCCCCCAGTGAGAGTGTTCATTTTTGAATATCGGGTTGATTAGTTTGTCTAAATCCCAGATTTTTACAAACCATCATCCCCAATTTATGTGATATTGTTTGTTCATGTTTAACCATGTCCCTTAGTAATTATGGTGAACCCCCCAACCCCTAATTTCCAGTTCTTTGGCCCTAGGTTTTAGGTGTGTTTAGTTTCCGTTGTAAACTGATTTTTATTTTGATGAGGGTTTCCATTTTCCAGTTGTAAAAATTTTGGGTTATGTTTTCCGTCAACTGAATATGCTTAATGCTTTTGCCCTTTAAATCTGATATATCCCACAGAACTACACTGTTATCAATAACACTTGCAGCCTTGGTAGGATCACTGGGGGTAAACTTTTTTGGGTTTAATTTTTTTCCTTCTCAGTGGTTAAATGTAGTAACAAATTCCAAGTTTTTTATAGTGTCAAATTTTTCCCTCTCTGGTTTCAATACTGCTGTTTGAAGCTGCAGCTGCTTTTATTAGCTATTAAATTTTAGCATGTCGCTAGTTTTGTTGTTTCTAAGGATTGTTGTTATCTTCCCTATTTCGCCTTTGAATGAAATACCGATGGACTGTAGAATTTCTTCCAAATTCCCCAAGTGTATCTGATTATTAGTTTGTTTTAAAAATTGGGTAATTATAAATCTTTTTTCTGTTTTTGCCAGTTAGGTAGCGCTCTAGCTTGAAATTTAACCCATAAATTAAGAATTTTGTTGTCATGTTCTTAAAGCACGTTTTAATTTTCTAAAGAAAAACATAAAATATTTGTTTTTATATTTTTGTACTTGTCAAAAAGTAAATACTACAAAAAATAAAATGGTGAATGCCAATGTTGCCAACATATCAAAATGAAAAATTTTACTTTATAAATGCGTTCTTTTTTTTTATACACGACAGTACTGAAACAAAAGGGAAAAAATTTTAATGAGATAAATAATCATGTCAAGAAAAATAAAGACTGTCTGATCTTCATAAATTATCAATAGCTTTCCGGATACAAAAAATTTTTTGCTTTTTTTAAATTTGTTCTCTGACATTCTGTTTGCTCTATTTTTTGGACGGTATTTGCCTTGTTGCCACAACTCAAGGAGAAGCATCAAGGGAACAATGTACACCTGTCAAAGCCAAAAAAACTTTTTATTATAATAAAAAAAATGGGTTTGAGTTCCACGAAGAAAACCAAAACTCTATAAAGATAGTTCCTAAATTCTTTTTTAAATCTCGCAATATTTTTAGTAGTTTTTTTAACGAAAAGGGTTTGGAATGTATTCTCCTGCAACATAAATCCCTTTTAAAATTGTTTAGCCACTAAAATAAACACGGAATTTTTACCAGAGCCCCAAAGGACATCTAGGGAATAAAAAAGTGGTATTCAGATAATTAAATTCATCAGCAGCAAAATCAGGTTGATAGATTTGGGTTTTATTTGTTAGACTTTGTTTCTTTGAACCTAATTTTGGTCAATATTTTTAGGCCAAAACGAGTCATTTTTAAAATAAGCCTTGATTTTCTTTGGGTCGACACGTCCCCACAAGGCAAAATGATATTTCGGAAAAAATTTTTTTGTGAAAATTTAGTACAAATTTTGCTTTTTTTCATATTTGAGGTGCCATTATTTTTGTAAGTGTTTGACGTTTCCAGGCCTAACCTACCACCACCTACCACCCACCTTTTCTTACTTTTACTATATTGAAAAATAAATTTAAATGAAAACTACAAATTATATATTAAAATTTTTATAATATTAAAAAAACATCAAAAAACACAAATATCATCGTTGCATAAAAATTATTCATCATCTTCGTCTTCGACATCGTCTTCTTCATTTGGTTTGCTACCAAAATATGCTGGCATCGTTAGCATATTCATTATAACTTCATTAAATGCCGCCATAAGTTTTTTTTTCACTGGCCGATGTTGACTTATTACAGGATCAGAGTTTATACATAGCCAGTGTAATATGTCTGTGTTAGTGTTAACTCTTGTAGTTTTTCTTGAGTGCATCAGTCTTATATTCTTGTATTCTTTTTGCGAGGCTTCTAATACATCCTCCGATAACTGGCCCACAGGCAAAGGTAGCGATTCTATAATGTCGCTACTGTGGATAAGAAGCTTATGGACTGATGCACTTATCGGGTACCATCCATACAATTCGATACATTTTCTTGCGGTTTCTAGGCAATAGGGGCGAAAAGTGTCTGTATTTATATAATGGCAACTAGAGATAGTTTTTAAAATATTTGAAAACCTTTCCAGTAACACTTTATCTAGTCCAGTAATTTCAGAAACTATGTCTGGGTTTTCGAAAAACTTCCGTGCCGTGTTGCCGTCATTTGTGTTGCCACCTCCTTGCTTGGGCTGGTCTACTACTAAGCCCATCTTCTCGTAAAGTAACCTCGTTATTTTTTCCTTCTTTTCTTTAACTTGAGCTTTCAATATAACGCCCTTAGCCTGCCATTGTTTCGTATCAATTTTATAAGCTATATGCAGAAGAAATTCGAAGCATCTCAGATAGGCATGTAAAATTGATATGCCGTACTTATAGGCAGATGTATCGCAGGATCGTTGTAACACTTTGTCCAAATTGTTTATGTCTTTCGGAGTCACTTTACAAATGTTGCATGCCTGTGATGATTTAGTTTCTGTGAGGACATTGCATGTTTTGCCATCCATCATAGTGCAAATTGGAACATGATTAAATTTTATTGTTTTTCTTGGAGGCTTATTGTTGTCGGTGTAACAGCGCGCAGCTGTTGTTCGATAGCATCAAATTCTTGTTTAATGGTCTGATTGCTTTCTTTTATAAGCTTAAAACCAATAGGACGACACCATTTTGTCGATGATGGGGAAGGGTTTTTCCCAAAAAATCTTCTTTTCTCCTTCATAGTATATAGATATTTCCAGAGGAACAACAGTGCTTAAGATAATATTTGAATCCGAGTACTTTGGGCTTTCTGCAAAATGTTGTTTATAAATGCTGTGCCCGCCACTGCCATCTAGCCCCCATTTGTAGTAAACACTAACCTCGAATACTTCTGGAGGAAGATGAACAGTAAAAACTTCTTTTTGCACTTCAAATAATCTGGTAACTGTATGGTTAAGTAAGTTTTGTATAGGAATCCTAGCTTCGATTTCTGATACAGTTATATTTTCTGGATAGCAATTTAGTTTTATTTGCAAGATTTGATTATAGGCAGGATATATATTTGCACCTCTAGCTTTAGCTCCTCTTTGTACTTTTATATAGCTTTCTTTTGTCATACCCGTGTCAACAATAAGGGCAAGCGCTTCAACAGGTGTGTATACTGTAAAGGAAGGCTTATTTTTTTTGGATTGCTGCATTCGTTTCAAACTTTTTGGTGATGACTCTAGGGCTAATTTCATCACTTTAGCAGCTTTGCGTTTTCCTGTTTTAACTAAGCTAGATTCAGTTGCAAAAGACAATTGTTCAGGAGAAAGTTTTTCGACAATGGTTTGCACATATCTCTGTCTAGAACGCAGCGACGAATCCTTGAAATCCATTTTTGGTCTACCTGGCCCAAGCCCTGGAACCGGTTTTTTAGTAATTATTGCTTGGCATCCTTCTTTGTTTGGAAGTTTGATCACTTCGTTTAACCAAACGTGATGATTTTTAATCAGTCGCTCATGAATGCGATGGCACTGTTTCCATTTTGCAAATAACTTTGCCACAAACACTTTAATTGTCAATTTGACCGACTTTTCAAAGCTAGCAGCACATTTTTCGATATTATACTTGTCCAAAATATATTTTAAATTTCGTTCAATACATTTAGACATGATAATTTAAAAACGTTCATTTTTTAGTACCAAATATAGTTCTAATTTTAACAGTTGGCATTTCCATGGAATCAGCTCGACCTGTAACAAAAACATTAAATACTCAAAGATGTGCAAAAATGTGCCGATAAAATCAGTTGTCTATTAATAACAAATTAAGCCCCTATTGACAACATACATTTAAGGCGATTCATGTCGATTTTTTTTAGAAGTTTTACTAATTATTTTTAAGAAAAAACACGTTTATATTTAGTCTATAGATGTATTTAGGTATTTTCTTATCTAAAAATATAAAAAATAACCCGATAATAGGTTAATAAAAAAAGTCCCTACAATTACGTATCCATATTAAAAAAAAGTTTTCACTTGAAGAAAAACGGCACATAGACACAATGTATTTGCACTGAGTTTTATACAAGACTGACCGCTTTAAAAAAACAAAAGGGTCGAACAAAGGCGGCTTTTGTAAAAGGATTTCGCCACAAAATTTTTTTTTTATAATTTCTTGTTCGTTGAAGATTTAAGATCATTGGGGTATGAAATAATTATTTTCAGTGAGTTTGATTTTTTAATTTTGGCGCCGTAAATCGATCATTTTGCCTTGTGTGCGTCGGTCTCTTCGTTCCAGTCAACCTAAAAAATATTTTTGTTGTTTTTACGATTTTTAAGTTTGTAAATATTCTTCAGCAACTTTTTCATAATTAATTAAACAATATATCTATATTGGAAAAAAACAAAGTTAGGTTTTGATCATAGGAAAGTCTCATTTTGGTACTAGAGTTTAAACCTAAATAAAATTGATTAATGATTTAAGCTGGTGCAAACACTTGTGACTATGGAAAATAAGTCCTTAATTTAGTCCGTGTAGATCTGTTATACTATACATACTCATTTATTTTTTAGATAATTTTGACTGTAGTTCAGGGCTATTGATCGAGCAGAATTAGTAAAAACATTGCCAACTTTTGGAAGAAAATGATCTGTTTGTGCCTTCTGATGATGATGACGATGATGATTAATTTGTAAATCAGGACATGACAGTAGTAAATCAAGTTTTATTTTAGTTGCCAAAAATATCTCTTTAATTCTGTAAATTTTTGTATAGTATATTTTAAGTTTTAAAATTCCAATTAAAGTGTAAAGATTTCAACAATTTTGCTTAAAACTAATTTTTGGAAGGTTCAGCTCTTAACAGTTGACATATTTGTAAATTTTTAGCACTCTGTAGTATTTATTTACTTTCAGCAGCTTTTATCTCTTGAAAATGTGTAACATTTTCCTATTTTAACTAGTAAATATTAATTTAAAAAAATGCCAATGATTTTTTAAATATATTTATTTATAAATTATAGATTCAATTATCTTTTACCTGATACAAACCATTTTCTTTAATTTAACAAAACTTGTTAAAACTCAACATGGCTTGAAGATGTTTTAGCAATACAGATTCTATTATTACATTAAAACCACGAAGTTTAAAAACAAGAGTCCGATCCATAGGTAATTAAAGAATGGCTTAAATTTCAGGGACAGAAATTTTGTCGGCAGAGGCGCCACTCTTCAGGACGTACTCATTTAAAGTGTTAGTCAAGTCAGTGAAGTCAAAATATGCTTATTGTTATAAAGAAAGATTCTTGTTAACAAAGCAAAACTAACTAAAAGAATATATACACTTACCTAACTAAAAGTGTCTTAAAATAATTGTCATTTCAGTGTAATAAAGTAGAAAAAAAAACATCTACATAAAAATAAATAACAAAGTCTAAAAATCATCAATATAAGAGTTACCGAGCTATTACAAAAATAATTTAAAATACCATATGGTCATTGTCATTCGAATAAAATAAAAACATACATAAATAAAAAACAAACAAAAAAATTTTTAAAATAGTCAAAATTTTAATAAGATAAAACTAAAACTAACTAATACTTATAAACGGTCGCTGAAATACTCCAGTCAGAGAATATGCCCTGCTCAGTAGTAATGACTTAACCGTCCTCTAAATTTTTTAAAGGCTGTATCATTCTTACAGCGTTCGGCAATGATTGTACATTTTTTTAATCATAAAAAGCGATGCTTTGATTAAACCCAACGGGATTGGTACGCTCCACCTGACGGGTATTATGAGAATGAATAGCATCTATTGATGCTCCAAATTTTATGCATTAACGAAACGGTCTCTCCAGTATGAATAACGAAGTTAAAGTCAATATTCCATGCTTTACAAACAAGGTTTGCAGGATCCCTAGGGCCAGCTCTAAGCGGGAATATTATCTCTTTCTTGGATGTTAATAAATACAATTATTAATTAAATAGAAATTATATGATTGATGAACAAAATGAAAAGCCTATAATATATAATTGTATTTTTTATAAAAACAGAATATTTTACTTTAATAATACTAGATACTAACAAATATATTGAAAGTAACGAAATTATATGACAAGTAAACAAACATTATCAAATTCAATTATTTATCAATCAAAATTACAATTACATTTTCAGTAGTTACAATTACAAAATTAATGTTTGGAAAATAACCCATTTAAAGGAACATAAATTTTAGTCACTTTAACAACATGAAATGATTAACCCTACGGCATGTTTTAAATAAAAAATGTAAAATGTATATGTTTTTTGTGTTCTTTAACTCAACTTCAAGTGGTCTCTTGTTTCTCCGATGTATACCTCACCACATTCACAGGGAATTTGGTAGATACAGTCCTTATTTGAAACATTGTTGTCTGGTCTCGTTTTAGTAAGAATACTTCTTAAGTAGTTTGGGATTTAAACGCCGTTTATTATTATACTTATTCGCGATTCTGCGAATCTTTTCCGAAGTTCCTTTAATATATGGAATTGTCATAAATATTTGGTCAGTCTGGTCTTGGTTCTGGTTCAAATTATAATAGAGTTTCTTGTCTTATTTTGATATTTTTCAGTTTCCTTATGAGCCTCTCACTGTCATCGTTCTGCTTAAGATCCCTAGTTATCTTATCCATTTCTATCCATTGATTCCCTACTGTTACATAAGGTCACTGCACGATTATATAAAGTACATATAACCCCCTGTTTGGTTTCGTTAGAGTGGTTAGAATTCTGGTGTAAATATTGTCCAGTGTGGTAGGTTCTTCTGTGTACCGAGGTTTGAATATGACCATTATTTCCGTTTGACTAGAACGTCGAGGAGAGGAGGCCGAATTTCTGCTCCTTCTCCATTGTGAATTTAATACAAGGTCGGAGGCAATTAAGATGTTTTAAGAAACCTTCAAGTTCTTCGTCATTACCTGTCCATATAATAAACGTATCGTCACATATTTTAGCCAAACTTTTGGTTTAATAAGTGCAGTTTATGCATGTTCCTCAAACCATTCCATGTAGATATTTGCTACCACTGGGGTGAGCGATGAACCCATGGGAAGCCCATCATCCTGCGCGTAGAACTCATCTTTCACCTGTACGTTGTGTAACAATTAACAAATAAAGACAATGGAAGTCCAAGATTCTGGTGTTATTGTATTTGATCTTATTTGGAACAGCGCTAAATTTGGGGTCCATTCAAATACTGCTTTGCAATTAAACGAATATGGTCAAAAATATAATGATCCTTACTGGTACTAGTCCGGGTTTGTTCACCAATAAATTTTTTGTTAGAAAGTGATGACAATTTGGGTTTGCGGATGGCATGGAAGATACAAAAATAAAAGATGTCCATACGAGATTTAAGAAAAGATTGGGGGGGTTTTGATTTGTGGACTGGCCAGGTTTTTACCTACTGTAAGGCGATTTTTTTGTCTACTATTTAAAGAAGAACTGCCTTAATTAGTCAAACCTATGAAATAAAAAAAAATTGTTATTCAGTATTTTATTTCAAAACACATAAACATAATTAATTTGTTAAATATGTACTGATAATCATGATTTAAGTATAAAAATGGCACAATATAAAATTTTATAAAGTCATCTAATAAATAAATTTACAATTTTAACAAATACTCATAAATTAAAAAGTTAAAACTTACAAAATCTACAATACAACCTTTTTACTATTGAAAAAATACAAAACAGGATAAAATCATGATTTCTTATCCATTCTCTTATTCTGGGGGCTTTGGGGAGTCCCCACCCATGGAAGCACTTGGTAAAACGTTTTGATTCTTTATTTTTAAGCGTCAGGAATAGTTTTCTTTTTTTGGCTGTTTTACTCTCATGTGTTGGATATAAACCTTAAAAAAAAACAAATTCTATATAAAATATAAAAAAGATTTTTAAATCAAATAGGGTTCTCTGTCTTTTAAATTTCCCACTTGTAGTTACATAAACTTAAAACTAGCCGATATCGACCGATACCCGGGGGCAAAGGTAAAAAACAACAGGAGTGCTCGATCCCATTTAAGCCCTTATACGCCAACTTAAATGTCAATTCGGTATTTGTGACGTAATTCGTTTGCCTGTTTGTTTTTTTTTACAAGTAGTATAAAATCTTTATTTTTAAAATGTTAAACATTTCAGTTCTAATGGTAAGTCCCTATCTCAAATAGTCTTTTAAAAGTTGAATATTTAACAAAAATTAATAAAATAAATCTACCTTCTGGGCAAAATGGGCAAACGGGTGACGTCAAACAAAACTATATCTGCGGACAAATGGGAAAAATCGAGCACTCCTTGTTAAGTTTACCACCGACCCAGGGGGTAGGTTACGCCAAGTTTTCGCAAAGGCAGAGTAGGCTAAAGCCCAAGGCGGCAAATATTAAGGGCGACCAATTTACGATTAATTATTAAAAAAATGTAATCGTAAATTTAAATGATATAATCAATGATTTTTTCAGAAAAAAAGTTTGAAAATAGTATAAAGGGGTTTTGCCTATAATAAAATAATACATAAACAAAAAAAACTTATTTGTTTTATCATTTTAATTTATATTTTGTGTTTATATTATAAAAATTTTTTTGTTTAAAGAATGGTTATTTAATTTTCTGTATGATTTACTTTTGTTAAATTTGTTTATTAAATTTTTATAAGAATTACTAGTAAAGATTACATTTTTAAGGCTAAATTTTTCATTCTGATATCCAAAAAATATAGACATATTAGGGCGGCAAAATATATTAGCCTATGGGCGGCAAAAAGTTAAACCTAATTTTTAAGTAATTACAAAAAAATACAAATATAGCTACATTGTTCAAAACTGCTTAAAAGAACACAGTACAAACTCGATGTTCGGTGAATCCCCGAATCCCCATCGCTCGGTGGCCATACACCTTGACACCCGGTTCTTTCGGCTAAATTTTTTAAAAAATTGTTAAGAAGCGTTATAAACCGTTAAAACTATCCTTAATTTTTTTAAAAAAATCTTATTGACGTCTATTCCAATACACAGGGTGTCCCATGAAAAAAACCCAAAGTTCCTATCAATTTCCGAAAAATTACATACTTGGCCACAGAGTTGGGTAGGGAAATTTAAAACCAGGAATCGGTTTCTTTTCAAGGATCCGAACGCTGGATTCGATTGCCTAAAAAATATGATCCGTGATCCCGGGTACGTTATATAATTTTAAAATGATCCGAATCGATTCAATTTTTGAAAGGATCCAATTGGGGAAATTTATTCTTTTTATTTCGAATTTGAGACAAATCGGTTTATAAATACCAAAATCCACCATTTTAAATACGCCATTTCAAATTTCCAAATTTTGAAATGAAATTTTTTTTCCCAAAATTTTTAAACCCAGCACCCTTATTTATTTATGTCAGTACATTACAGAATAAACAATTAAAAACTGCACAAACTTTCTAAAATTTCCCCCTTTTTAAGACTGATTACACCCAAAAAGGAAGATTTTATGGAAATACCCTTATCATTTTATAAAATAAATTTAATTTCACCTTTATTTAACAAATATTTTTAATAAAAAAGCACAACAACCACTTTCCAAAAAAATATTTTTACTTTAATAAATGTCAACAAAATTGTCTAGGATTTTTAGACAGCCTTATGTTTTGGGGACCCGCGAAACATTAGTGGCCTACTTTATAAATTTGAATTATTTTTTTTTTTCCGGATTTAAATTAAAAAGGCCATTCAATTGTTTCAGGGTCTTCCTAACATAAGCTGTCTAATTAAATAAATTAAACAATTAAGATGCCCCATTTATAGCTTGCTTTATCTCAAGAATCTAGCATCGCAAGTTTTGAAATATAGTTTGAAATAATGTGTTATTTAAGGGTTTGATGGAT
This sequence comes from Listronotus oregonensis, assembly GCA_019359885.1. Taxonomy (NCBI): domain Eukaryota; kingdom Metazoa; phylum Arthropoda; class Insecta; order Coleoptera; family Curculionidae; genus Listronotus; species Listronotus oregonensis. The sequence goes on along the minus strand of JAHBCN010008547.1, from coordinate 8,379 downwards.
CTCATAAATAACATATTTAAATTTGAAAAATATTTACCAAAACTAATTTGGCAAAGATTTACAGCACTTCAAAATGAGGCTAAAATTTTATATAGCCCGCTCCGTGCTAAAATCAAGGAAGTTTAAAGGTGTATGGAAGCCCAATGCTATGGCCCATTCGATAAAAAAATGTCACCCAGTATGAAAATAACTGTCAGAGTTGCCCGCCGATTTTGCGCAATAACGAAATTCCCAAAATAATTTAATGTGTTGCCTACCCACGCACCGATAAACCCCGGTGTGTAGTTAGGCAACACATTTATCTGAACGTCATTAGTTTCGATTGTTTTGCTCTGTGTGATTAATTTTGTGGTTGCGGAATTTTTTGGGATTGACCCTTCTTTTTTTAGTAATTAGTGTTTATTAAATTGTGACTATAATTTTGTGTTTATTGTTTGTTACTTATAATATCGTAACAAAATGACAAAGGGGTTTTGGTCTTGCAAATCTAAGGTTTTTAAATACCCGGCATTTTTCTAGGTTAGTATTTCTTTTATTTAAATTAGGTGCTTCTTATGAGACATAACCTTAGGTAACCGAAAAAAAATAATATATCAATTATGAATAATAGAAAATAAAAATTTCATAGGATATAGAGGAGAAAAGTAACGCAATCTTAACTATCTTTTAGATGATTTCCACAATGTTTTTGTATTTCTGTGGATAATTAAAAAAGAAATAATGTTTATATTTAGGTACTTTTATTTAAAAATTTTAAAGTACATTCTTTTAAAGGATAAAAATTATTTATTACTGGGCAGACCAGGCAAATTTTAATATATACAGGTCCCTCTAATTAAATAAAAGAAAGTACAATTTATGTTAAGTTCCTTTTTGCTTTTTCTGATTATTTTAAAAAAGAAATTAGATTTTTGGTTTCTTAAACTTACATTATCAACTTTTAAGCTCGACATACTGTAGACACATAATATTTGGGATACATACAATGGATACCTAGGGACCAAAGGTTACTAAACATTAATCACTTTCTGTCTCATGAATGTTTGTTATTTAAAAAAAGTATACCCAAAATGCAGTTATAAAAATTTTCACTTTTAATGTACAACCACAATCTTAGGATTAGATTAAACTCATTTTAAATATCTTGCCCTTCTTTTATCACAAAATTGGTGATAAGTACATGAAACTTTTCAAACAATGTTTGAAATATATTTTTAAAACCGTGTTTTTATTTATTTACAAAGATTTTGGTAAAAATACAAAAATCCCAATATCGACCATTTAAATAGAAGGCTGTAAAGTGGCCCATCTATTCTTTCCATATTATATCAAAATATAAAATCAATATTACACAATAATTTTAAATATTCTATGGTAGTATCGTTTAATAACCAACAATTTTTTGCAAAAAAAAAAAAAAACAGTGAATGCTTGAATTTGACATTTTGATGTCCTTTATAGATATAGTAACAAAGAAAATGGAAAATCCCGGGTCTGACCTATTATTCATTCCTCTCCGCGGGGCCTATCCCCCGGACAATTTTGTTCTACAGTATTGGGCTTCCATACACCTTAAAACTTCCTTGGCTAAAATCTTTGACGCTTGATTTATTATCTTGATTATAATTTTTATTGGTATCGTAGTTATCATTTATGAGTATAAAACTAAAAAAATAATCCGGATTCGTGATCGATAAATAGGAATCGATTCCCTGAATTCAATCCTTTTTCCTTAAAAAAAAACGTGATTCGTATTGGTGATTCGATTCCTTTACCCATCTGTAAAAACATTCCTTTTATAGAAGGATCCGTTCAGCTCTGGGAAAAAACCCAAAGTTACTATCAATTTAATAAATTACATACTGGCAACAACTTTCTACATAGCTGACTTGTAGGCCAACTTGATTTCAACTTCCTTTACTTTTCGCCAAGCCACAGGAACACCTGTTCTCGTTGTCCAAGATCATGATATCGTCGTCTGCTAAGTCTCCTAGAAAAAAATAGAATAAAAATAAAATTAACACAATATCTGTTTTTTGGAAGATTTTAATTTGATAATCCCGCTTTTTGGGTCCATACCCCTCCCTCGATCAATCAGCAGGATGAAGCGAAAAAAAAGGTTATACGGGAATTCTCTTTCTTTTTCGCACGCTTGTTCCCTTGCCGAGCAGCAACGCTGCCCCTAACAGGGATATGCTTAAGATTCTACTCTACATTCTAGATATTATGGATTGTAAAGGTAAGAATCACTATCTCTGTATTCCAAAAATGGCTCTGAAATTACAAAAATTTTTTAAATCATTAAGCAAATTCTCATTTTAAACAGCATGAATCATAATTTAAAAAATGGGTAATTGTCTCATTCCCCCTCTCCTTTTTACCAAATTTGGTATACGGGGGGGGGGCTGAACAATCCCAAAAAAATTTTTTGGCAACCCTTTTCGAGATATTACACAAAGTTGAAAATCAACTAATTATTTTCACTATATTCCCCCTTCTTTTGTACACAATTTTGATTTTATATAAAGTGGCCACTTTTTTTAAAACACCCTTTAAAACCTTATTTTTTTATTTATTTTACCCCTTTTTTCCAAAATTGCGAAGCTTCACTTTCAAAGGGGCCATGTTTCCCCTAGTGCATGTATGCTGGTTGGGCCAGATTCGAGTTTGGAAGGGGAGGTTTAATTAAAGGAAAAGTAAATATAAAAACAAGTTTAGGTGTTTTAAATATTTTTGGCCAATTTAGTGAAAAATCAAGAGCAAAAGGAGGAATAGTGTAATAGGTTTTTTTTATTTTCAACGGTGAGGGTATCTACGACCGCATTTCCGGGTTCTTCAAGCAACCCCATACCAGGGTATCAAGAGGGGCCCTTTTGAGACAAAAACATTATGTGAAATGTTATTACACTTAAATTTGGTTTAAATCACACACTTTTTTACAACCGGGAATTTAAAAAATTTCTTATTATTATTTAAAATTATAAAATATCTATAAACCCACATATGGAAACTGAACCAAAACACAAATAAAACTGCCTCTGATTGCCAAGGAAATACCCTGTTGCTACTATAGCGCCACCAATTTAACGCGTTTTGGCAGACAGTTTTTCTGTTAAAGATATTTCTCCTTTCAACAGTCAAAATCAACAAGGTTTCCAGAAACGAATAGGTGCACCCTCTACCGGAAATTAGCAAAACAAGTTGGCGCCACCTGTAAATGTAAGTTTATCTGACATTCCTTTAACTACAAATTCCGATGCTAGATGGGGTTATACACAAATTACCGGAAGAGGGAGCGGTAAAAAAACGTGCTTCCTTTTTTTTAGCGGCGGGAGATTTTTCTTTCGCGTTTCTTTCTTGACACTATCCATCAACGGCTTTCAACAGTTTCGCGACATTTTGTAAAATTACGTAAAAACCACCTAGATATGGGCAAGAAACCAAACAGTTTTTCCTACAAACACTCCAGGGAAAAGGGAACGTCAAGCGAAAATCTCAAACGTGCCGGTAAAGTTCAAAAATCTCGTGGAAACGGCCAACGCAACCCCGGGTTTAGCGTCAAAGAGCCCCAGGCTACCTAAAAAACGTTCTGTCTAGGAATGTGTTCCGTTCAAAAGTTTAAAGGAGGAATTGAAAGTGCCCCTCAAGCGAAGCAGTTTTGAACAGTTGTTGTAAGTAGACAAAAAGACACAAAAAGGTAATTGTTTACAAAACGGTTTTCTGCTGTTTTTGAATTATATGTCAAAATTTTTATATAGTCGTATTCTAGTGTCCTCAGGGATTGCAAATATACTTGCGCAAAAAGAGAAATTATGTGTTTTTTAAAATTTTTTATTTCAATTTTTAAAAAAATTTAAAAATACCATTGGTTTTTTTATATATGCAACTCCCCGTTATGACAAGAAACAGCAAGAAATTATTTTTTAAGGTTACCCGTGCAATGTTGCCAAATCAGGGTCTTTCCCAAAACGTCCCCACATTTCACGTCTGAAATTTATTGGGGAAAAAAAAGCCGCTTTTCTTACCAGAACTAACCATGACCCACCTTTTAGACAAATTCAAAGCTTGTTCTAGTCGGTCATGGTTAGTTCCCGTGCTGCTTTTTTATTTATCCCAATTATATTTCGAAAAGATAAATGTCAAAAAAATTTTATGGCCCCAAATTTATTAAATCTGGCAACACAGAGAACTCCCAAGTTTGTTTTTTCCCAAATTTAAAAAAATACACAATTTTTTGTTTGTGCCTTTTTAAATTGTATTCCCAATAAAACAGAAGGTGTGTATACAAATATTAACCATATAATAGTAAAATAGCAGAAAACCGTTTTGTAAACAATTACCAAATTTGTATCCAAACCTTGATTTTTTGAAAAAAAAAAAAACGAAATTTGGGTGCAAAAATGATTCGGTTTTGACATACATTTTTTTGTTTATAATTTTCTTCTTGATAAGCCCAAAAAGTGAGTGAAAATGAGAAGCAACATTGTTGTTATTTCCACAAACGGCCATAGAAATTCCCGACACTTCACCTGCACGAAGGCCATTATGTCACTGTATAACTGTTTGGTAAAGTGTATGAATACCAACTCAGTTATCTGGCAGCCCCGTTATGTTTGCCATATCGATAGGATTTAAAAAAGTACAACATAAATTAATTAAATATTTGTTATTTAAATATCGTTTTCCCCAAACAAGGCGTCTGCTATGAAACTAGATTACTTCTGTGTGGTACGCGAAAGCTGGAGAATAGACGTAGACAAGCTCTCCTCTTGTTTCTTTATAAACTGGTTAATGGGATGATTCACTGTGGGAATCTTTCTGAGTATGGTGGATTTCTTGGATCCCAGGCGTCGAACTCGTCACACCTCCTCTTCTTTGTGAAAGGACATAGGACCAATTATGGTCAAAACACGTTTATTGACCGCATGTGTCAAAATTATAACCATTTTATCACAATGTGACATCTTCAATATTGGTCTGTATTCTCTTAAGAGATGGCTAAGGATGGCGACGTCTGATTTTAGATTAAATTTTTAAACCCTTAATCAGTATTTACTTAATGGAACTATTGTATGCTCGTGTATGTAGATCAGTTACAAGTATTGTAAGCTTTTTTATTTGTATGTATTTTTAAGTTTTTATGTTTTGTATGTTATTTCCTTTTTATATTAATTTTTTGTACCATTTAGGGTTTATCCCTGTAGTGTACTTTACTTAAATAACTAAATAAATAATGTTTCAAAATTTTTCACGCAAAAGGGACTTTTACTCATAAAACAAGCAGGAAAAATTTGATTCCATAGAAATTGTTCAGAATTTTTCAAGGAATATGGATAATCTTTTCAAAATGTTTGAACGCATTTTCGGGAAAATGGCCGAATAACATTTTGAGACTTTTACAAAAAATTGTATAACTTTTTCTGGATTTCGACAGACATGATTTTCTAGCATTTATTAAGGTAAAGATCCCAAAGACTTTTTGATCTATAAATCTTTTTCCCAAAGCTGACAAATTTGCGGTTAAATATTGGTCAATTACTTATTGATAAATACCCGTTATATCGAAAATGGTAGCTTTTATAGAACAAGATCTTATGCACAAAAGGTATTCAGTGTCATTTAAAAATATGGATGAATTTTGACACAGGTCTCAAAATTTTTCTATTTAGTCATTTATCCAGAGGTCCGAAAATGTATCCAAAAATTCTGAAAAACAGTATTTCTTGAATGATTCTGAACAATTTTTGTTAAATCAAATTTTTCCTGCATCTTTTATTAGTAAAAGAATCTTTGGCCTGAAATTGAATCTCAGACACTCTCTAGGCTTTTCCATGCAATTGCTTTTTCCATCTTTTGGCTGGAACCGTTCGCTGTTTCTGGGATTAAGAAAAATGTTGCCCCTCATTTTTACGCAGACAGTCTTTTGGGGCTTATCAAGAAAAATATTTTAAGCAAAAAAATGTATGCCATTTTTGAATGATCATTTTTGCGCCGAAAATTCGTTTAAAAAAAATTAAGGTTTGAAGACAAATTTCCGAAAAATAAAAACTCAAATCAAAAATCCAAAAAGAGGAATCGATAGGCAAATTTTAGACGAGAATTGAAAAAAAATAGCTTTAACGAATGAACTAGATGAGCTGTAGAGTAATTTGAGTAGAACAGTGTCGCTTTATTATATCTTTTTTTGAGTATTAAATATGAATTTAAAAAATTGAAAAAAAATATGAAGTATTTTATACCCCCGAATAAATATATTCCTGCTGGAAACAAGTTTTAAAGTTCATTAAAAAAAAAAAAAAATCCGGCCCTCAACAATGAAATATTTTAAATTTTTGGTAATTTAAAAAAATATATAATAAACAAAATATGGGACTTTTAAAAACTTTTATAATGTGACCCTATTAAGTATACAAATTTATTGTGCAATTATTTAAACAGTTTTTATTAGGTTTGTTCCAGCACGTCGAAAAACCGCCACCGAACGATGACGCTCATGCGCAGTGAGTAAAGTGCGGTCCAACAGAGACGTGACGGTTATCGGACGATCCTGTTTGTGTACCAACAAAACTTGGGATCGTTTATATTACGGTTTCAATATGGTAATTCCGATACATGGCCTAAATTGAAAACTGTTTGGGTTGACTTGCGCATTGAACATCTTGGCACTGATTTTTGATTTTTAACAGCTGTTTCATGTTTATTGTTTCATATTTCATCTTCATATGTTTACTGTTAAGGTAGGTTTATGCAGAAAACTTAAGTTAATTTAAGTTAACAAAAATAAGTTATTATAAATTAAGACATTTGTGTGAAAACATGCCAATCAGTTTAAAAATAACAATAAAATTTAGCATACGTAGGGCAAATCACTGTTAATAGGGTTTTCGTATTTCTATTTTATTGGTGCACTCTCTGGCAGCTGTCCGGTAATTTGTTACCTTCTAAATAAATATTTGTCTAAAAATATATAATTTTGTTACATTTTTTTATAACGCATGGGAAAGACGAGTTTCTGTAAGCCTATTTTATGATGTTACTGTGTAGGAGTTTAAATTATTTAAAAAAATGAAACGTTTATTTTTATTTAATAAGGTTAATTTAATAATTAAAAATTTGATTTCACTAATTTTATCATTTTGTGTATCTTTTACTATTTTACTTCTTAATTTAATTTTTCTGCATAATCCTAACTTTATTTAGCGAAAAGCGTGCAACGTGTTTAGCATTTTCTATTTCCTCGCTTGTTTAATTATTCAAAACATTAATTTTTACACTCTAAGCACATCATTAAATTTAATTATCTTTAAAGATGAGTGACGATATTATGAGTGATATTTGCTAACTTTGATCACAAAAATAATAAGTAGAAAAGTAGGTTATATTTTAAAACAAAAATTCAAAAACTTTTAATTTGACAGTCCCAAAACGATCCGCAAAGCGATCCAACGTTTGTACTTTTCGTACCGTCACGAAACTATTTTAAGGCCGCGCATGCGTCTAAGCGCAGGAGAAAACAGTTCAAAAACGATTTCGAAACGATACCGGATTTCTTGTTGAAACAAACCTATTGTCTTCAATGAAGACGGAGGTCAAAAAAATTTGTTATCTAACAATAGCCCTACTTGTTGCAAAATGAACTTTAAAACTTGTTTTCAACGGGAATTTATTCATTTAAGTGCATAGCAAACACCTTAATGTTTTAATTTTTTAAATTAATATTTAATACTAAAAAAAAACAAAAAGAGTTAATTTTTGTGTAATACTTGGTGTAATATAAACATTGATTGCCCCAGGTGTCTTTTTCTGTTGTTGAGAACAATAATTTAGAAAACAAATTAAAAAAACTTATGATGAGTGTACATTTAGCAAACCTGTCTTCCCATAAGGAGTCAAGTTCACGAACTACATAGGATGTTATCCTGTATTTCGAAGTTTCCACTGTAGTTTATAGAAATTATTAAGCATACTTATGGCTTTTATCTACAACCTTATAGTCTAGTCGTAAAGTGTATTTTCTGTGAAAAATAGAAGGCTTCGAAAAATATGGGCGATTGCCGTTTTAAATTTTTAAAAAATTGTAATTGTTATTAATAACAACGAAATAAAAAAACTTTCAATTTTGTTAACCAATTTTTAATGAACTTTAAAACTTGTTTCCAACAGGAATATATTTATTCAGGTGTATAAAATACTTCATATTTTTTTTCAATTTTTTAAATTCATATTTAATACTCAAAAAAAGAGGTATCAATTTTTTTTAGGCCATCTAATTATTTTTTGCAGGAAACACTTCCTTCCACTCCTTGACTGGACTATTTATAGAATTTATTAAAAATATAACCCAGTTTTTTAAATAATTGACTTTTAAAAATTAACATA
>JAHBCN010008546.1:25000-38374 GCA_019359885.1 Listronotus oregonensis | reverse complement strand
GCGAACACAGCGGTTGGGACCATGTATATAAAAACACAGTCCTACTTGATTTAAACAACACGCATAATGCAGATTTCCATTACATGATATTTAATTAATTTAATTAAATTTGCCAAAAACACAATTATGTCCACAGTCGTAAAAAATGTCTTTCTAACAAAAAAGTTACAAACGCAAATGTGATTGCAATACTTATTCGCAAAAATCTGTGTACCACCTGCTTTAGCAGCTAAATACAGATATGTGGTAAATTTCAGCCACTCAAATTTTTACCGAAATTTTAATATTTTACTAAAAACTGTTCACTGCATTTGTTCTCTATAAAAAATGTTGACTCCTCATAATTATATCAATCAGTGTAATTACTAGTTCAAGCCCCAAAGTTTAGTGTTCCATTATATAAATCATAATCATCATTAATTCAACATGACAGAACGGGAATAATAGTTCAGTAATATGTGATAGGTGGGCTCCCGTTAATATCGATTTTGTGTATAGGGAATACATGTACAGTGTACATGAACAAATAATGGTAAATGTGTGTAAATTTGTGTGTTTGATCGACATGGTTATTTTATAGAGTTTCCGGTAAATATGTGTAATAAAGAATATAAACAAAATTAAATAAATCATTATTCAAAAGTTACTAAGTGGTCACAAAAAATACATAAAACAAAGATAAAAGTCTTATGCAAGTGATGACCAAGCACATTGGCCTTCTTTACACCACGAGGACCAATTAGAGGCTTATTTTTCACAGTACACCAGTGTTTACACCACATAACTTGTGGATACATTTAATTCAGGGTTATCCCTAGTACCAAAAGAAGAGTTTACCATATGACCAGAACCCCGTTTTTTTTTAATACGTAATGGTAAATTAATTAAGAAACAAGTTGCAGAAAAATAATAATAATAATAATAAATGTCTTTATTTCTGAATAATAATCGATTACATATTACAATAAAAGATAAAGAAACTTAAATTTAGAAAAAGGCGGAGTTGAGATGAGGCATTCTTGAATGCCTCCCTGATCATACTCAACCATTAATTAATTACATAACAAAAAATATAAATAATAAAAAAAATGTCTTTCAGTATTCAAAAAAACCCAAACAAACAAACATATAATGGCGTATTAGGCAAAAAAAATAGCTAAAAAACAAAAAATTGATTACACATTTCTTACTAATAATCACATAAAAAAGCTATTGTCGCTTACCCAAAATATATTTTGTGTAATGAACTTTAAAGGCAGATTGTGAAAGATGTTTTAAATTTTCCGGCAAAGAGTTAAAAAATTTAGCCACATTATATGAGAAGCTACGCTCAAATATTACGGTTCGATGATATGGTGGTGTTATTTTTCCTCGAAATCTGATATTTATATAATTTACATGGGTCCTAAAGATAATACGCTTATAAAGATATGATGGACGTTTGGAGCAGATAATTTTATAAAAGAAGCATGCTTGATGTAATTCTCTCCTCTCTTCCATGTTCAACCAATTGGACTGTACCAACGTATGCGAGATATGCTAATACTTTCTTACACCATGAATGAGCCTTAAGCAAGAGTTTTGCACAAGTTGAATTCTGCGTTTATCCACAGCCGTGAGACAATTTCCGTAAACTACGTCCCCATGGTTAAACAAGGAGAGTACAAGAGAGTTACATAACAACGTTTTTATATGTCTTGATAAGATATGGCGATTTTGATATAGTATTTTTAATCTAACAAATGCTCGCTGAATACAACTTGACACATGCGCATTAAATCTGAGGGAACTGTCAAAAATCACACCCAAATTGCGAACATTTTCTTTCACTGGCAGAACCGTATTATCTATTTCTACATCAATTATATTTTTTACCGACGCCACATCTGCTTTTCGGCCAAACACCAATACACCGCATTTTTTGGGATTTAACAAAAGGGAATGTTCTAATGATAATCTATTTAATAGATTAAGTTCTTTACATCTACAGCGTGGGCTCGATCAAATGATAGATATACTTGCGTATCGTCCGCGTAATACTGAGCAGAGCATGATTTCAAAGCATTTGAGAGAAATAAAGTATAAATGGCATATAAAAGTGGAGATAAAGCAGAGCCCTGAGGCACACCACTCCCAATCATTATAGGCGATGACACCTCAGTACCAATTCGCACAGCCTGATATCTGTGAGACAGAAAGTTGGAGAAAAATTTACTGCGCTTTCAGAAAGACCAAAGTGATGTAAAATTGCTAACAGTAACTCATGGTTTATGGTATCAAAGGCCTTTGAGAAGTCTAATAAGGCCAAAATTGTAATTTTTCGTTCATCGATAGCCTGATACCAATAGTACTTTAAAAACAACAAACACATTTTGAAGGTTGACTGCAATTCGCAGTTTTGCGAATCGCGAGCTGTCAAAGATTAAAACTGTGACTTTGGTCCACCAAAAGAGACCGACATGTTTCACCAAAGAAAATCACATTTGATTTACTCTAGCTGAGACGGTTCAAATTTGAATAGAAATTTTAATACCCTTGTGTACACCAAAAAAAAGTTCGTTTAATTTAATTTGGACCTCAAACTAAAAATTTGGTCCATCCTGTAAAAAAAAGCTATTATTACATCGGGTGATCTACTTAAATTCAATTATATGCAGGTACACTGCGATCCATTATAAGTGTACCCTCAGATTTTGGCTCTTTTTGTGATTTTGGAATTTTTAAATAAAAAATTCATTAAATGGGATAGCTCAAAGTTTTTTTATGACCTGAAAATTTTTTTTGGTGTACTAACGAGTAACCGCAAAGTCAATATTTTTAAGAAGGATGACTAGTTTCCGTTTACATTTTTTTATAGTTTTAAAATTTCTCTAATAGCCTTGATAAAAATTGAGGCAGTTAAACGAGTAGTTTCAAGATATTTTGTCTCAAAAATTTCGAAAAAAAATTATCCAACCGTCAAAAAATGTTGACATTTTTTACTATTTTTAGGTGCAAAAGTTATCAATTCTCATGCCGTACAAAAATGTGCTCGTTGCTTAGCAATACTTTTTATCCTAGGATTAAAAGTGCTACTTTTAATCCTAGGATTAAAAAAAAAACGATTTTTGAATAACTAATTGTATTAATTTTGACTTGGTTGGAGAAGAAATAGTATATATCATACGGACTAAAAGTGCTTATTTTTACTAGCAATTTTGCATTCGCTGGGCTGCGCTGCGCTCCGCTTTGCAACTGCAAAAATTGCTCGTAAAGAAAGATGCACTTTTAATCCTTATAATATAATATACTATTTTTTTACATGGTATACGCAGGTAAAAAATACAGGAACATTCTGCAATCTTGTCAATCTTTTGACGGCATTTATTTCAAGGTTACTTAAGCCTCTCGTTGATTGTTTTTAACGTAGCATAAGACAATATCGCGTTTTTCTTCGTCTAAGTAAAACATTTTGACCGATATTCGCTGATAACCTAATCGTTTAATTTCTGACAACTATCAAGAGTATGTCAAAACAAAAATTTACCTGGACAGATTTTCAGGTAACTCATTTTTATATTTATATACAAGGTGCCACTAATTTTTTTTAATTTCTAAGAAGAAGTTTCTTAAAAACTAGTCGATCGTTCAATTGCCTCAATTTTCATTAAGTCTATGAGATAAATTTTCAAACTATAAAAAAATATAGACGATCATCCTTTAAAAAAAATTGACGACTTTGCGTTTACTTGTTGGTAGTTGAGACCACGAAAAATATTTTTAGGACATAAAATTTTTTAAGCTATTCCACTTAATAATTTTTTTGTTTGATAATTATAAAATCAAAAAAAAAGCCAAAACCTGGGGGTCTACTTATAATGAATTGCACGGTACATCAGGAAACCCGAACAAAAATAAAAATAAATTAGAGAAAAAATACATAAAGTAGATTTTATTGGTAAGTAACATAAACAAAACAGGGTGAAAAAAAAATAAAAGAAAGGAAATAAAAATTTTAACTTAAGGAATCTTCTACAAAATGAAAATAATAATAAAAGTATGGGTAATGGATTGGAAAACATTAGTATTCTAGATTCTAAAAAAACAATGGGAAAAGAATATTTAACTTTTATCCAGAATACATATATTAATTTCTTTATTTAGTTTTTAGTATAATTTAAATTAAGTATTATTATTTTTAGAGCAAAAGGTGTTCGTAAAATAGGTGAACTAAGTTTTATGTCAAACTTCTGACGTCAAAATTGGTCGATTTAAGCAAACTCAGTTTTATTTAAAATTCCTTTGAGGGCGTAGAATTATTTTTTTTATTTTTTTCCTTATTTTTTTTAAAGGTACTTACTAATTTAAATTAATTTAATTTAAATATTTACACAAAGCTCTATTATTTAGAGGTAATAAAAATATTTTTTGTAGCAAAACTGCGTACTCATTATAAATGTTTCAGAGGTAAAAAATATTCCAAATACAATCAATTATTAAACAGAAATATCCAGGTTGTTAATTAAAAATATGATTAAGTTACTTTAATAAACTTTCACTTTTTGATTACTGTACCAATTAAAAAATAGATATATTTGACTATATACAGAAGAATTGGTAGCGGTCCCGTCTTCAAATTTTAAAATAAAAAAATACTTCTCTAAAAACTGTGTAGGTGGATTGGGGTATTTTTGATGTGGCATGCCGTCAAATATCTTAATTTAACGATGTAAAGTAAATTTGAGAATAACCCTTTTTTTAGGGCCCGGGTCTGGGGAAAATACTCTTTATTTTTGTAGGCCAGACTAACCATAACCTTTTACTAGCATTATAACATTATACATTTGACATGTAGGTGTTGCTAAAGTCCGAATTGAACCCATTTGTAATGACGTCATTTTTGTTTATCTTTATTTAGTATATTCCAAACAGCGGTAATAACAAACTTAAAAAAAAATGTGTCCGATGATTATTCATTTTTTATTTTTGGTTTTGTAAAGTATCTATCACTGTCAATGAAAAACATTGGTGTGTCAACTTGCTGTCGAAAGTTATTTTAAAATTTTTTAAATAATGCCGAGAAAAAGTTCGAAACAGAATCGCACTTCAAATTGGGAATGCACTTCAATACAAGGCGCAGATGCAATGATATTGAGCCCAACAACGATCTCAAATTTGACCAAGACCAGCAAAAGACCGCAAAAACCATAATTACAACCTATTTGAAAAATATAATTCAGGTCATAATTTATTCTATGTACGCCAGAAAAGAATAACAACAACAAGACAAACATTTAGGGCAGAGAAGTGTTTCATCGACTTCTTAAGAAGATGGATTAAAAGTATAGGATTTAAGTAAAAAAGAATAATAATAGAAAATATTTGATGGTCTTGCCAGATATTGCTCATATAAGAATATATTTTTTAAATGAGTACATTAAAAATAGAAATTAAGCCAATATATTTTAAATTATCAGCTGCGTTTGTTAATTATTTATACTTATTCATAATAATTGTTAATTGGTAGTAAGTTGGTTAAGGAATAAATACTACAAGATTATTTTTATTTTTTGAGATTGAAAGTATATAGATGAATGTGACAATTATAATATACTGCTAATTATTATTATTTGTTAATTTTTAAACGTATAAAAACATAACACACTATTAACATCTGAACGCGATAGTAAATTTTCTTATCTAATATTGATTTCTCACCTGGACAACGTAACTACAAGTGGGTACAATTTCAACTTTAAATACCCTAATATTTTTTTCGATGTGTGTATAATAAAATATTTTAATTTAAGTAAAAGTAAAGATTTTTTTTAATTTCTTATATATTGTTATATTGAGATATTCGACGCATGCCACAAAAAATTTAAACTCGAGACCGCTACCTATTCATCTGTTTGTTGTCAAATTAAATAAAATGTCTTTACATTTTTGACCCTTCTAATGGCTAAATAAAGCAATTTAAAATACAACTGAGTTTGCCTAAATTGACCAATTCGGATGTCAGAATTTGGTAACAAAACTTTGTTCACCTTTTTCCCGGACACCTTCTGCTCTAAAAATAATAATTTCAAATTTCAATTAGAAGCACTGACAACCACATAAAAAATTAAAATCTTTAACCTGAAGACAAGTCCAAAAATATTTTCTTATTATTTTTCTTTAAAAAATGCAGAATATTAAATTTTCCCAACCCATTAGGCACAAACTTTATCTTTTAATTTCTTTTAATTTAATGGCTTAAAAAATTAATATCCATAATATTTTATTAATTAATTTCTTTTTGAGTTTTGACTATATTAAATGAAACGGAGGAAAAAGAGATAAAAAAATTTTAATCTCACTTTCTAATCCTTTTTTTCTTCCCGATTTATTCCATTTAGAAGCGGTACCCAAATTAATTTTTTGGGTTTCTGGGGTTTTGTTTGAAAATTGACAAAAAAATGTTTTGGAAAAGGACACGGATTTCTATTTTTCAATTTGTTCTTCATTTCCTCCTATGAAAAGGTAAAAAACATGATGACTTATCTGTTTTAGTAAATATTAATTAAAATTTTATGTGTTAAATTTGAAATAATGTAAATGGATTTTAAATTTAAGTTGGGCTTTAGAAAAAGTAATTTTTAAATTTTAAAAAATTTTAAAAAGCGCGAAAATTTTTTAAGGGGGGGTTTTTTTAGGGTTTTTTTTAAAAAAATCCCAATAAGCAACAAAATGTATTTTTAAAAAAAGGGTTTTTTTAATCGGATTTTAAAAATAATTCAAATCTGACCGATTTTTTTTTTTAAATTGGGGGTTTTTTTAAATTAAAAAGGCCTTAACTAAAAAAACTATAAGCCCGTTTTGGGGGAAAGGGAATTTTTTCCAAATTTATTGACCAAAATGCAGGACACTGACCTCAATTAATTTTTGATAATAATGACATTGGTTTATTAAGTTTATACAGCTTTACATATGAGATTATACATCTTTTTGACATAGCAGAATAAAATTAAACTATAATAATAACAAAGAATAATATTACAATTTTTCCGTTGAATTTCATTTTTCCCCGCATCCCCCAGGATTTTGTTGCTGTAACGTCCAATTCCCCCTTGTATCAGTAAATTTAAAATTTTATAAAAACGTGCAGTGTACCAAATCGGGTTTTTTTTTTAGGTCCCTTTTCACGCCTAAAATTTTGGAAAAAATTGTTTAAAACCAAACCCCAAGCGACCGACCATTTAAAAATTAAAAAGGCCCTCAGTTCTGGTCGGTTTTTGGGTTTTTTAGTTGGGTTTTTTTTCCCCAAATATATTTTAGACCAAAAAAATTGAACCAAATTTGCATAAAAAATATTAAAAATATAAAAAAAACTGGGATCATTGAAACTATTTTGTTGCTTTTTGTTGTACTATAAGGTGTATAGGGGCCCCCCCCCAGGTTCAATCCCTTTTTTTCCGGGGGGAAATCCCCCAAAACTGTTTTTCCAGGCGGAAATATATGCCTTGAATTTTGTCATGAGAAAATTTTTAAGGGGGGAATATGGGGGGGACTTTTTTTTATCTTTTTGATAGTCAAGCGGCCAAAAAATTTGGGGCACCCCAAAACAAAAAAACCCCAAAAGGTTTTTTAACTTTTCTGAATGCCTTAAACCGGGAAAAACCCCAAAAACAAAGTTTTTTTTTCCTGGGTGCCGGGAAAAAGGGGGGAAAAAAGGAAAAAAAAGGGGGGGGCCCCCCTGGCCAGGCGAGGCTCCGCAGAAATTTTTTGGGGTGGGTCCTGAACCTGTTTTTAAACCCCCAAAAAACCCCCCGGTTCTCCCCCAAAAATGACTCGGTGGATTCAAACACAACATCAGTCATACAAAACCCAAAATTCCCAAAAGGAAAATCACAAAATCAAGGGGAAACTCACCATCGAAAGCAAAAAAGGGGAAAAACTACTAAAACAAAATAGGAACCAGATTAGGATAGTGACAGGCTTAAAAACCCGGGAAAAACTGTTTTTAAGAAAAAGGGGGCACATTTTTGGGTTTCAAAAAAACCCCTTTTTGCAGACTATGTGACAAAGGGGGAAAAGACAGCCTCCAATCTATATGGGTCCCTGCACTTACATACTGGAGAACAAACCAAAACCTCATGGTCCCCCTTTTAAAAACCGGGGGAGGTTGGCCCCCAAAAAAGAAAAAAAAAAAGGGGGGCTACTACACCTTTAAAAAAAGGTGAAAACCCTTTTTAATTAAAAAATACACAAGAGAAAAAAAACCCCCCCCTGAGGCTGGTGCCGGGGGGGAAAAACCCCCAACTTGTGTTTTTTTACTTTATAAAAAAAAAAAATTTTAATTTTTGGAAAAAATCACAGCCGTTGATAACGTGGTGAAAAATGTGTTAAAAAAATAAAAAAATCCTATATTTTGATATTGCTTATTTATAGCAAAAAATTAGCAACAAAATTTGGGGAAAAGTTGATAGTTAATTAACTTTTTAAAAAAAAATTCCGGGTTTTTTTAAAAATTAATTAGAGAAGTTTTTTTTTTTTTTCAAAGGGGCTTAAAAAAAAAATCCTCATTTTAGAAATTTTAGCAACAAATTAGCTACAAATTGGGGGTGATTTTTTTATCGAGTTTGCTAATTTATCCCTGTAGCCTAATAGAGTTTTTTTGGCCCCAACATTTTAAGCCCTAAGTTTTTTTAGGCAAAAAAATAAAAAAATTTTTGGGGATTTTTTTTAAGCCTTTATTATTTCCAGACTTTTACCCCCTTTTTTTGTTGGGGGGAAAAAACCCCCCCCCCGTTCAGGGGTTTTTTTTTTAAAAAAAACCCAAAAAAAAAATTTTT
The DNA here is from genome assembly GCA_019359885.1 of Listronotus oregonensis. Lineage (NCBI taxonomy): Eukaryota > Metazoa > Arthropoda > Insecta > Coleoptera > Curculionidae > Listronotus > Listronotus oregonensis. The sequence continues at coordinate 29,561 of JAHBCN010008546.1, read as the reverse complement.
TTTTATTTTTAATGTTTTAAAAATAAATTTTTTTTTAAAGGGGGTTTTTTTAAAATTTTTTGGATGATTTCACCTTTAAAGTTTTTTAAAGGGGGTTTTTTTTTGATTTTCAAAAATTTTTATTACAAATTTATTTTTTAAAAACATGTTTTATTTTTTGGGCGGTTTTTTTTCCCCCAAAAAAAATCAACGCACTTCAATTTTTTTTTTCCAAAAAAAAATTAATAAGTTTTAATGCTGTTTTTTTTTACAAATGTACCTGTCGATAAAAAAAAAATTTTGTTAGGAAAAAAAAAAATGATGTCCTTTTTGGGGCAAAAAAAAAAACAAACTAAACATAAACTCTATTCTTGAATTATTAACTTTTTTGCGCAAAAACAACATATTTCCACAACAACAGTAGTACCAATTTTAAGTAATATTTTTATAAAAAAATTTTGGGAACCCCAAATTTTTTAAAAAAAAAATTTTTTTTTAAATTTTGATGGGGGAGATATATATAAAATTTTTGTTTTTTCTATTTAAAAAGGCGGGAAAATTTTCAAAAAATTTTTTCAAAATTAATACAAACCCATTTTTTTATTTTACTTAAAAAAAAGGAAAAAAAAATCACAATGTCGTTTTTATAAGGATTTAAAAAAAATTTTTAAATTTTTTTTTTTTGTAAAAATTTTTCAGAAAATTTTAAAAAATCTGTATAAAGGTGTCATTAAAAAGGTGAAAAAAATTGGGGGTGGACCCAAAAAAAAGAAAAAATTTCCCCTTGGCCGGAAAATATTTGGAGGGGGAAAAGGGGGAAATTTTTTAAAAAAGGTTTGAAATTATGGGTTTAAAAAAAGAGATAAAAATTTCAAAAAAAAACCTCTGCCAAAAATTTTGACTTAAACAAATGGGATACTAAAAAATTTTTTTTGGGAAAAAGGGGAAAGGGGAGTTTTTGAAAAAGGGGGAGGGTTTTTGTGAATAATTTTTTTGGGGTTTTTTTTGCTGGGTTCTTTTTTTTAAAACTACATATTTTTTCCCATCGGTTTTGTTGCACATCGCCCAGAGCGTTTTTTTGAAAAATTTGGGGAAGGGAAAAAATTTGCTCTATGGGTTGCTAACGGGGTTTTAAAAAAAACATGAATGTTGTGGCGTTTAAAAAAAAACCCAAAAAAATTTTAAATTTAAAAAAAAAATTTTTAAATTTTTTTTTTAAAAAATCTTATTGTTTTTTAAAAAACGAAATAAACTGAATCCCAAAAAATTTCCCTTAAAAAAAATTCATCCCTTTAAATTTAAAATTCCCTAGTAAATGTTAAAAATGACCACCATTCATTTCAATGCAGACATTCCCCTTTCTTCTCCACGATCTGCTTCCCTGTGGAATATCCCAGGTGTTGTCGAATTTGATTGGAACAGTCAATAATGCGTTGCCGTAGTTGCTCTTCAGTATTAATCGGCACTAAAAAACCCCAGAGTTTTCAAGGGGCCCCCAAAAAGGGGGGAAATTAGTGGTTTAAGATCGGGGACCCCCCCTGGAAGCCGGACCACCACGTCCCCCCCAACGCCTAAAAAAAATTTGGTTCAAATATTCCTCAGGAAAAGGCGGAAAATCCCCCTTTGGTGCCCCAAAAATTTTGAAAAATACATGATCTGCCCCCTGTGCGGGGGGAAAACCCTTCCAAAAGTGTTTTTTTTCATGTTTTAAAAAAATTTTAAGGGGAATTTTCTGTTTTTGGGGGTTTAAAAATTTTATTAGTAAAAGAAAAAAATGATTTTTAAAAAAGGTGAAAAATTTAAACCCTTTTTTTTGGGGGTAAAAAAAAGGTCCAATAAGTTTTTTCAAAAGAATTCCCGCCCAAACTTTAAAGGGGGAGAATCAATTTATCTTTTTTCCCCACAACAGCATGAAGATTTTCATCAGACCAGTGATTTTATTATGGTAAAAAAAAAATTCCATTTTAAAAAAACCCAGCTTCATCCGTGCAAAAAAACTTTCCCCCAAAAAAAAAGGGGTTCTTGTGCGAGTTTTTTTAATAACCAACGACAAAAAGGATGACTCGAGCGGGATAGTCTCCCGGGAAAAAGAGCTTCCCCCCTTTTGGGGATGCGATATGGATACGGGAGTTGAAAAAAAAGAGTCATCCACACAGAAGGGCCCCCCCTTTTTTTCCCCCCCGTTCTTTTACCGATATCCCCGGATCTTCCTCATGTGCTAAAATGGCTCCTAAAACATCAGGTGTACGTACCGTCAAATTCGGCCACGGTCTTGGTTTCTAGGTTAAAATGAACCTGTACTTTAGGCGCTGATAAATTCTCGCAAATATCCGGTGAGAAGGTGCCCTGCGATTTGGATATTTTTGGACATACAATTTTTTAAAAGAAAAAGACCGTTTCCATTCGCTCTTCCAAAAAAAAATGATATCTCCAAATTTTTCCCCACAGTGTATTTTTTTAATTTGTCAAATTTTACGTTTACGCACACTTAACAACAATAAACTGACAAAATACAAAAACCCCGAACTTTTTTTTGCGTAACGAAATAAATAAAGTGATAAGACCGCCCCCCTTTTTAATGAATCAAATAAATATCATTAAATAAGGAATTTTAGTATTTGGTTTATTTTTTTTTTTAAAACAATAAGAAGCAACCCATCAGAGCAAACTCTTTCCCTTTAAATTTTTTTTTCAAACCATCGCTGTGGGCGATGTGAAAAAGAGTATTTTTTTTTGGGGGGAAAAAAATAGGGGGTTTTTCCCAAAAAAAAACCCCCGTTGCAAAAAAAAATCCTAAAAAAATTTTTAAAAAAAACCCCTTTTCTTTTGGGGAAAAAACCCCCTTTTTCCCTTTTTTTCCCAAAAATTTTTCAGTATCACCATTTGTTTTTGAGTAAAAAATTTTTGGCAGAAGTTTTTTTTTTGAAACTTTCTTTTTTGGTTTTTAAAAATTTAAAAAAAAACCTTTTTTTTAAAATTCCCCCCTTTCAGTGCCCTAACTCCCTTAATATGCATTTTCCCCCCCATACTTATAGGAATTTTTTTTCTTTTTTTGGGGGTACTATCCCCCCCCAAATTTTTTACACCCATTTCAAGACACCCTGTAGATATTTAAAATTTTTTAAATTTAATCAACCATAAGGGGTTTAAAAAAAAAATTTTAAAAAAATATTTTTAATAGAATTAAAATAATTTGTTGGGATCAAAACAAGAAAACAATATATATTTTTTATATAAATATATATATATATATATATATATATATATATATATATATATATATATATATATATATATATATATATATATATATATTTTAAAATTTTTATTAATTTGCAGGTCCCCCTGGTGAAACTTTTTTAACTTTAATTTAAAAAAAAAAAACCGGGAAAATTTTTACCTTTTTTTTCAGAAATTTTGCCCCGTTTTCGGTTAAAAAAACCCTTTTAAAAAATTTTTTGGGGGAAAAAATGAGTTTAAAAAAAAAAAAAAAATTAAAAATTAAAAACAGAGGCCTATAAAAAATTTTACCCAAATTTAAAAATTTTAAAATTTAAATTTCCAAAAAATTTTTTGAGATAGTTTTTAAATGGGGTTTCCCCTTTAAACCCAAATTTCCTTCCCCTTTTAATGTTATTTTTAAAAATTTTTTTAAACCCATTTTTAAAAAAAAAAAATTTTTAAAATTCCCTTTAGTGTTCCAAAAGGGATTTTTTTTTGGTGAAATTGAATTTCTGTGTTTTTTTTCTATTTTAAAGAACCCTTTGTTTGCCCTAAAAGGTTGCGTCACACTAACAACATATTTTATTTTTTTTGGGTTCCCTTTGGACTTTTTTTTGTTATTTACAAAAAACCCCTTTCCAAATTATTTTTATTTAAATAAAATTTTAAAATTTAAATTTTTTTTAATTTTTTCGAAAATTATTGCTAATTTTTTACTTTTTCCCGGCATTTTATAGAAAAAACCCTTTTTTAACTTCTATCATTTGAAGTAATGTTTAAAAATGCTTTTGAATATTTTTTGTTTTTTTTTCTTTCGTTTGGAGATTGGGGGCCCTTTTTTTTTAACCCCCTTTTTTTTTTTTGGTTTTTTTGGGTTTTCCAAGGAAACTTTTCCATAAAAAGGAAAAGGGCCGACATTTTTATTTGAAAACCGGTTAGAATTTGCATGTTTTAATTGTATCTGTTGTTTTTTACGGAAAATATCAAAAATGGAAGATTTTTTTTACGGCTAATTTTCCAAAAAAATTTTTTTTTCCCTTTTTTTTGGTTTTAAAAATTTTTTTTTTTTTTTTTAAAAGGAGGTTTTTCCCCCCCCAAAAAAAAAAATTTCCCCCCAAAACCCAAAAAAATTTTTCCCCTTTCATTTTTTTGGGGGAAAAAATTTTTTAAAAAAAACCCTTTTAAAATTTTTTTTTTTTAAAAAAAAATTTTTTTTTAAATAAATTTTTTTTAAAAAAAATTTTTTTTTTTTTTTTAAAAAAAATTTTTTCCCTTTTTTTAAAAATTTTTTAAATTTTTTAAAAAAATTTTTTGGGTTTTTTTTTTAAAGGTTTTTTCCCCCTTTTTTTTTTAGGTAAGG
>JAHBCN010008546.1:0-20000 GCA_019359885.1 Listronotus oregonensis | reverse complement strand
TAAAAAGAAACACAAAGTTTGTACGCCAAAGGAATGACATTCTTCAATCAACGCATTTAAAATGTTTTTTGAAATTTTGACTTTTTTGACATGAAAAAAAGAGAATTAGTAACTTTGCATAAAACATTCGGGATCCCCTTGAGAAAAATAATCTAATTGCATTATAGTTGACTGATTCAATCGTTACGTTCCAAAGGAAAAACGTTTTTGTTAAAAACTTGAGAAAAAGGGGGAATTCTTGCGTTTTTTGTTATTCGAAATTTTAAAATCCAGGAGGGGAAAATTAACAGATTCTAATTGGTCGTTTTTAAAATGTGTTAGTTGTACAAAGGTTGTAAAGGGTTAGGTCCTTTTTTGCATTTTGCAATTTTTAAATTGAGGGGGGGAAAAATTACTCAGAGGTGGTGAGGAGCTTTCTCGCCTGGGGGGGGTACACCCACTTCCCCTTTTTTAAAAGTTCCGTGAAGTCTTAGTACGTTTCGAGTTCTGGGCGATAAGTCAGTTTTCCTTCTTCCTCCTCCTTTTCTTTTTAGTTTTCCTTCTTCCTTTTCTTTTTTTTCTTTTCCTTTTTTTTTTTTTCCACTCTACAAATTTGGAAATAATGATGATGGCCCCCCCGAACGTAAAGTTATCCGAGGAAAAATTTTTCCTCCAATCGGTTCTCCGGGCGAGGGGTACATTTGGGGGCCACCATCAAAAAGTCTGATATCGTTTAAAATATAGGGCTTAACTCAAGTGAACTCTGTTCACCATTATCTTCAACCCCAAACCCCCACATATTTCTTACCGAAACCCAAAATAGCAACCAACCATCCTTTTCCCAGGTTAGAACTCATTTCATCTTTTCGACCCCATGGCGGCGTTTGTGTTTACTTTCGCAACGACCGGTTGTGTTGGGGTTTTTCAACCTAAACAGTAGGCCTGATTTTTTTGCTTAAACTTACTTTCAGATCTTCTACAAAATTTCATCTGCTGTATATAGGTCCTCGTCTGAAAATTTCCCTACAACGAGTTCTTTGATTTCCTTTCAATAAAGATCGACAATATTATTTTCCAGTTTCCATTGGCCGGAATGTCCTCGGGGATTTTAATGTTCATAAAGGTTTCAAGGCCAAAAAAAACCGATACACAAGGCAGACAGCGAAAATTTCGCAATCAGTAACCCCCCTCCCCAAACCCCAATTATGGAACCCCCCTCTTTCCGGGGGTTCCCCCCCAAAAATTAACCCCCTTGCACCCATCTTAACTGCCTTTTTCAATTTTCTTTACACCGGGATTTTCCGGGAGTTAAAGCTGCACGTGTGAAACCCTGCCCCCAAAAAGGATCCAAAAGTCTCCTTCTAACTATAGATCTATATCTCTTCTTTCAGTTGTTTGAAAGGAAAGGGGGGAAAAAATTCATTAATTCCCAAATCTTAAAGTATCTGAAAAACATAAGATCTTACATGATAGACAATGGGGATCGTCAAGTAGATCCACAGCGATTTTTTTTCCTTTGTCTCACAACTGGAACAAGTCCCTTGAGTTTCTTGGTGAATCCCAGACGTGTTTGACATATCCAAAGCTGATCAGGTCTGGATGATGGGCTTCTTAACCTTTTCCTTCTTACGGTCTTTCACCTAAGTTTGCTCTTGGCTTTCCAGTTTCCTTTCTAATCGACGTATATCAGAGTGTAGATGGTCATTCCTACAGTTCTCCAAATTAATGCTGGGTCCCCCGGGGGCCAGTGGGGGACCCACGCTGTTTTTTACACATTAACGATCTTTTTTTTCCCCAAATAAACCCCCATTCATAGTTTTGTTGGCGATAGTATTCCACTTAGTATTCATCTAGTATTAACCTTGCCCCCGGGAATTTTTTTTTTGAAAACAAGCGCAGGTCAAAGCAGATATTTTTTAAAAAAACCCCCAAACTTACTTGGATTGGGGCCCAAAAAAACGTGTTCAGTTTAATGCCTCAAAAACATAGTCGTTGCTGTCGCAAAAAAATGCGGGTGCTCATCCGTTACATATGAGCGGCCGTTCTGAAAAAGATGTTTAACCGGGTTTCTTTTGAGAATAACCTCAACTGGCACAAAAAATTTCATCCATAGCTTCGGAGTTAAAAAAGTTGGGGTTCCTTTTTTCGAGCCAGAAAATATTTTTTTTCCCCAAACTGTCACTTTGTATGTATCCCAAATCAGACCCCTTTGGAATATTTTTATGTCGGGGGAAAGGCGCCCCCCACAACACTTAGCATTCTGACCCATTCAAAAAAAGGCTGTTTTTTTAAGATCCAACCCAAAAAACCCCTTCCCCATCGTCGATTGGGGATCTGGGCCTCTTTTATAGGTATTTTCAGGCTTCGCTCAGAGGAATTGGCCAGATTTTCCCCTTTTCTGGCAGCTCCCAACAGAGCAACACGTAGTGCAACTTTTTTGCATCCTTTTCAGTTCAGTTAGAGAGGCCCCGAACTTCCGCTTTCTTTTTTTTTTTATTCCAGAGTGTCAAGACTATGGAACCTGCTGCCCGCAGAAGTTTTTCCTTTTCCCCCCCAAATTTCCAAAAAAATTTTAATCCCTTTGAACAAAAACCCTCTCACCACATGAAGACACGGTACGTTAGACTTAGGACAGCCTTGGGACTTCCCAAATAAAAATACCCAGCATGGTATTTTTATAGATCGTTTGATTTTGGGTTCCAAAGATTAGGTTACTCGGGGTTATTATTCATTTTCTGAATAAATGATTGCGATATATGTATATATATATATATATATATATATATATATATATATATATATATATATATATATATATATATATATATATATATATATATATATGCACTTACGAATTTGCAGATCGCCTAAAAAAAAACCCAAAAAAAACCTTTTATTTATCCTAAATACATGTATATTGTAAAATAATAATACATTGTTGTGCTAAAAAAAAGAAACTGATTGTGAAAAGTTTACGAAATTTGATATAAAATAAAAATGATGATAGATAAAGTATGAACGTTTTTGAAAATAAAATAAAAAAAAACTAGTGATAGTTCTCGTTACATCAATGGCTACATTTATTTTTGCAACTGGAAAACAAATAACTACGTTACAACTGCAAAAACTATAATAAACTATGCAGAAAAAGTAAGTTAAAAAAAACAGCACTAAATATGCAGCCAGATAAAAAAACGTTTTTAAACCCTTTCCCTTTTTTTCAGTTTTTTATAGGGTATTGGTTGGTTTAGTGTTTTTTAAAAAAAGTCGGGGTTTTTTTCGGGTAAAAAAATTTAAAAAATTTCCCCGCTCTTTTTAAAAGATGGGGCGAAAATAAAAAAACCAATTTTTAAAAAATTGATCCCAAAACAAATCAGATAAAAAAAAATATTAAAAAAAGTTTTTTTATAATGATGATGTTAAATTTTTTTGATGTTCTCAAAAATTTAGGGGCCGGGAAAAAAATTTTGGAATTTTTCCATCAATTTTTTTTGGAGCGGAGGGAAAAAAAAACCTTGGTATAAGGGGGGTTTTTGGGACATAAGAAAAAATTTTTTTAGAACATTTTTACACGGAACCCCTTAAACAGAGGTGGAAAAATTGTATATCTGGGGAGTTAAAGTTTGCAATCTGATTAAATCTGATTTTTGAGACCTTTTTTTGTCCTAAATTTTTTAAATGCAGAACAGGACTTATTATTTATTAAATTTAAAAAAAAAGTGGAAAAGATTATACCAAAATACTCATGTATAAAAGGTCCAAGTTCCTACCAAAAAAAAGGGGGCTTCTTAAAGAAGAAAATTTTTAAAAATTTGGGGATTTTTTTTTTTTTTTTAATTGGGGCAAGATTTTTTAAATTTTCTTTTTTGTATTAATAAAAAACCTAGCACATTAATTTTAACTAGGTTTAATTTTGATATCACTCCTTTTTGGTTTTTATAGGCATTTGGGGATTTTCAGAAAATCTTTTTTTTTTTGCTTTTTGGGGAATATACATGTATTTAAGTATAAAACAGGGGCACCCTACTAGGGTATACAGGGTCCAACGAGGCATGCATGGGGATTTTAAACCCCGGAAAAAAGAAGTCGGGTTCCATGGCAAATTGGGGCCATTTAGGTGCCTAAAAACATGCCGATTAGAAAGTTGAAAATTTTCCAGTCTGGAGTTTCAAAAAAACCAAATTTTTGGGGTTTTCTTTCAAATTTTTTTGACGTTATTTAAAGAGAATAAAAAAAAAGACATTTCCCCATGGCTACTTTTAAAAATTTTTAAAAAAAAGGTTGAGAGATTTTCCGTACGACGTTTCGTTTTCGTTAGACCATCAAATTTTTTTTTTTAAATACGGACCATTTTTTTTTTTTTTTTTTTTTAAAACCCTCTTATTCCCCCAATTACCAAAATGTATAACACTTAATATTTATTAATTAATATGGGACGCCCCTAAAGAATTTGGGGGGCGTTCCTTGTTTAAAATTATTTTCTTATGGAAAATATGTTTATTTAACAAAAAATTTTAAATGTTATACATCATTGAATTTGGGGGATTATAATTTTTTAAAATTTTAAAAACAATTGGGCCCCGCTTTAAAAAAATAAAGTTTATGAGGTTTAAGGAAAAAAGAAAGTCGTACGGAAAATCTCTCAACCCCGTTATGTAGAGCTTAAGAAGTTTAGAGAAAGTGTCTTTTTTTTTTTTCTTTTTCTTTAAATAACGCCAAAAAAAAAAACGAAATCAGCAAATTTTGGTTTTTTCCGGATATCTCCGGAAGTATTTTAATTTTTTAAATTTTTTTAATCGGATGTTGAAAAAACCAAATGCGCAACTTTGCCAAAATTTTAAACCCACTTCAATCTCGGTTTTCAGATCCCCATGATGACCGAATTTTGGGGAAAAATGTATAGAAAAGGACCGGGCAAATTTTTTTTCCCCTTCCCCCACTGAGGGGAGGCCCCGGGGCCCCCAAACCCGGGGCGCTTTCGTTCAATCCTCGAATTTGGGGAACCACGGAGGGTTGGGGTTTTCTGCCGTATTTCTTTTTTTTTATTATTATTTACGCATGTAGGAGAAAAATTCGGGTATTGTTATCGGGGGTTTTTTTGAATCAAAACAATAGTAAAATTATTATTTCGATATAAGGAAAGAAAACATGTTATTCAAAAAATCCCAACAAAAAAAAAAAAAAATAATTCTACATAAAAAAAAAACTAAAAAAAAAAAAAAAAATCTAAAAAATTAATTAATTTTAATAAGTATTCAAACAATCCCCCCTTTTCCAAACAATGTCCTAAGGATCATAGAAACCCCCAAAATTTACACGAAACCCTCAAGTTTTATAGGGGAAAAACCCCAAAACCAAAATTTTTTGGGTTTTGCAAACCCCCCCAAAAAAAATAGTCGTTGGGGCCAGATCAGAGAGCGAGCGGGCCACATTTTAATTTCTCAACCAGCAATAGGAGGTTTGGGGAAAAATTTTATTTAAATAATCCAAAACCAAACTTTTTTATGTGCGGGGCAGCCATCTTGTTGAAACCAATTTTAAACCCAGGACCTGCCAATCGTCTAATTTCGGGGAAATATTTGCTGTTGCAAAAGACCAAAAAATTTTTGGGCCCCGTTGTTTCCATCAATGAAGTACGGCCCAATAACATGTTTCTCATAAATACTGCTCCAGACATTTCCCTTTTTAGGACGCTGAATTTCAAGTTCAAAAAATTTGTAAATTTTCCGGGGGCCAATAACGGGTGTAAGGGGGATTATCCTTTTCCATGGAGGGGAAAAGTGGACTCATCAGTAAAGACAATTTTTCGAATAAAATCTTCATTTTCATTTGCCTTATTCATCATGCCCAAAAAATTTTAATTCTCCTGACATTGTCGTCAGGATAAATTTTTGGGGTTTTTGGGGAAATTTGTATAAAGATATTTTTTTTTTTTAATATTCTCCTCCCCGTTCTTTTTTTTAAATCAACCTCATCCGCAAGCGCACGTGTTGACAAAGTTGGATTTTCTTAATTTTTAAACCAAAAAAATTTTTTTTTTTGTTTTCTCCCCCTTAACTTTTGGGGCGTTTTTTTTTGGGTTTCTGAGAGAAACGCACCCGTATTTTTGGAAATTATTTATAATTCTTGAAATAGTATTAATTGCAGGGGGGATCTATTAAAAAATTCCCCAGCAAATATATTTTTTACCCGCTAAAAAATTTTAAAAATTTTTCCCCCTCAATTTGATAAATATCCATTTTAGGTTTTAAATGTTAATTTTTTTAAAACCCCGTGTTTTAAAATTTTAAATTTTGGGGCCGCAATTTTTCAAAGCCAAAATCCCCAAAAAAATTTAATTTGTCAACATTTTACATTTTGTTTGTTATTTTTTTTAATTTAAATTTTATTTTTATTTAAAAAATTTTTACATTTGTTGCGATATTGGGAAAACTCCTATTTATTTTTAAAATTTTTAAATTAATTAAAAAAAATAAAAATAAAAAATTAGACGCTCGGGAAAAAAAATATATTAAAAAAAAATTCCCCGGACCCCCCAATTGGTTTTTGACACTAATTTTTTTAAACCCCCAACCAATTGTCCTCCATTCTAAAACCTAGTAGGGTGCCTCTGTCTGTAGACCCTAAAGTTTTATACCCAAAGTTAAATTTTCCCCGGGAGATACCCTTAATTTTGTAAGGACGTTCCCCAAAGCCTTAGAAAAAGGGAAAAAGAAAACCCCGGAGTACCAAGTTTTTTTAGAGTCAAAACTCCTTTTGAAAAAACCCCTTTCCCCTTTTTTCGTCGAAATTTTATTAATTGGCCTTTTTTAGATGTTGCTGATGATGAAAAAAGAGTAAAATCTTATGGCCCCGGAATAAACGACAACATGTAAGTTCAAAAATTGTAATTTTTCCAGAAACTTTAAACGCGTTGATCAAAAAACGGTTTTTTTTGGGGGACCAGAGATCTCAAAACGGTTTAAACCATCGATTTGAAATTTCAACAAACCTTCGGAAAAATTTTCCGGAATTGATAAAAAAAAAAGATTTCTGACGATTAGTTTTTTTTTTTAACCACCTATGGGGGAATTTTTTGGGTCGGACAAGGGGATTATTTTTTTACGCAGAGAAACGCATAAGAAACATTTGCACATACATCAAAAGGTTTACCAAAAAAAAAAAAAAAAATACCCTTTTTAAAATTTTTTAATTTAACCACTGTCCTAAATTATTCACTTAAAAAACCGCATTTAACCTTTCTGTCAAAGAGAGAACTTCGGGGGGTTTTTAGTTAAATTTTTTAATGTCAATGGGTTTTCTTGTTCCCCTTTTAAAAAAAATAACGAATTACAAAAAAAGACATTGTTGTAAAGCATAAAAGTAAAAAAGGCCTTTTTTTTCTGTTTTGGGGAGAAACATAATATTTATTTATTTGTTTAACAACTAAATTAAAAGGGCGTGTACAGTGAAAGGGGAAAAATTCTCCATTCCACTGGGGGAAAACACAGGTTTGTATTTAAAAAAGAAAATAAATGCTTTACTGCACTGTGAAAAAAAATTTAACAGGAGAGGTTATAAAAACAAGCGGATTGATAATAACAAGCTTTGGAAAATGTAAAAAAAACTGGAAGTCCGGGGGGACGCAAAAGAGTAACTCTCTTTTTGGGTACCAAAATTTGGGGAAAAGAAGGTAAAAAAAAAGGGGGATGAGGGGGCAAGACAGGAATCGCCAAAAACCATACTTTGATTTGAACCGGGGCCCTTGGGGGGCCAAAACCAAAACCAAAAAGGGAAACCCCGGGGAAAGGATCTAAAGCAAATGGGGAAAAACTGGGGAAACTTGGGAAGAATTAGACATGGAAAAGGCCCATAAGAGGCCCATCTAAAAGAACGAAGGAAACTACTCAGACAAAGTAGAAAAAGACTTTGCATAACAGAGGATTTTTCCCCGGGCAAGAAAAACCCAAAAGGAAAACCACACAAGATTTTGCTCATAAAGGGGGGCTCAATTGGGGAGAATGTGCCCCAAGGGGGAAAATTCGGAAAAAAAAAAAATTTTTTAAAAATAAAAGTTAAAAATCCCCCAAAAACAATATTTTTAAAAAATTTAAAAAAATAACTTAATTATTTTAAAAAAATTTTAAACCCATTCAAGTCCTAGGTTTTCCGGGGGTTGTTCCTAGTACCGATGCTGCATTACCCTGTTTAAAATTTTAAAACCCAATTTTTTTGGGAAAAAAGAAATTTTAGATTTTTTATTTTATTTTTTTTTAAAATTTTTTTAATAAAACCCTTAGCCTCATCACCAAAGGACCAAAAGTTTCAACAGCAAAAGGAATAAAATAAAGCGTGTAATGAGTGTTCAAGCTCTTTTTTTTTTTAGATGTTTTTTATTTTCGGCAATACGACAGCCGCAACCTACAAAAAATTGAAGTTTTGTCCGAAAAGGATTTTAAGTGTAAGGGGTTTAAGTAGCGTCCCAAAGTAATTGTTTTCCATATTTCCCGGGGGAATTAAGGCATTCCATTTACCCGTTTTTCATCGCCCGAAACTCCAAGAGGCTTTAAAAAAGAAGGATTTTCAGCTAAAATCAGAGCTCTTTGATAAAAATTCATTTATCGGGGCCTTGGGGTCTAGAAGAAACCCCCGCGCTTTTTTTTGCTTAACCCAGCATTTTCGCCGCAAACGCGGGGTGCTCTCCAACACAGGCAGACCAAGTCTAGAGCGATGGAAATATGGAATGTTTTGTTGTCTAACAAATTTCCCAAGGAGGGGAAATGGAAGTGCTTTTAATCCAAGAATTACTTTCGGGGGGCCGAAGAGCAAGTAGGGGGGGCCTTTTTTTTTCACTTGTCTGGCACATGTTTTTAATATATTTGTGACGAGCTTGGAAAAATTAAAAAAATCAAAATTTTTTCTATTTTGTTTGGAAATTTTTTTGGTTGTTTTTGGGAAAGGGGTTTCCCAAAAGATAACCATCTTACAAAAAAATTTCCCCGAAACCCCAAACTACTATCGCAAGGATATAGGAAGGAAAAATTTTTTTAAAAATAAACCTGACACGTTTTTATTGAATTTAAAAAAAGGAGAAATAGACAGGGGGGTTGTATTTTCTTTTCCAAGATTTTCCAAATTTTCTGGAAGAGTGCTTTGTAACCAAGAATTTAATTTAATAACACAATTTGTTATGTCTTAAACCCAAAAATTTTTAATACATTATCAAAATTACAAAGTAATTCTGGGGATTTTAATAAATAAGACATTTGAGGAAAGGGAAAAAGGAAATTTTAGTAAAAAAGGAAATAGTGAGTCTAAAAATTTTTTATTTGGTGCTAAAAGATTTTAAAAATTCTGTTTTTTTTTTTAAATTTACTATTCAATTTCATTTGACGAAAAAGACTTTAAAAAATTTAAAAAAATTTTTAAATGGGAATTACCCCCCGTTTTTGGAAAAAACATTTAAAAAAAAATTTATAGTTTTTTGAAGATATTTAGATAAAAAAAGTTAATTCACACTTATAAAAATTTTAAAATTTTAAAAAACCCCAAATTTTTTTTTTATTATTTTTTGAAAATTATCAACCCCATTTTGGGTTTCCAAGTGAAAGGGCATCTGATAAAAAAGATTTATTTTTGTTTTTTAAGATAAAATAAAAAAAAGAATTGCTAAACTAAAAAAAAAAAAAGCTGGTCCAAGAGGATCCCCCCTTTTGGGCACCTTTTTTAGAAAAAAATGTTGATCACCGTAAGAAAGAAAAGGGGTTATCATAACTTTGGGGGTATAAATGGAAAAATTCTGGAAGATATTGTTACTGTAAAAAAAAATTTTTTTCTATTAACCATATTAAAAATTTTTATATTTTATTTTTAAAATAACTTTAAGAAAACGACGTATTGCATGTATTTGTTTTTCTCCATTTTTTTCCCAAAAAAAGTTATTATTTTCTTTAAAATTGTTTTTATAAAAGTCTTTAGGATTTGTAATAACCGAAAATATATTTTTAAAGTTCTTCTCCCATTGTTTTTTCTCCAATTTTTGAGTGTTTTTTTCTTTATTTTTTTAAAAAAACTTTTTTTCCGTGGATTTAGATACTTTTAAATAATACCAATTTATCTTGATAGCCCTTAAACTAGAGGTAACGAAAAATAGGTCTGTTTGTTATTCAGAAATAGTTAATTTTTTTAAACCTTTTTTTCTTCAGAGCTCTTATAAAAGGTATATTTTAGGGCCCGGGAGGTACAAAAAGTGTAAAAAAGTGTAAATATATCTAAAAACAAAATCTAATATGTAAAAAGGTTTTATTTGTGCGCCGAATACGACATACATATTTTAGAAGGGTACTTTAGAAATTTAACTGGGGTGGCATCGACTTTCTTCTAAAGGAAAATTTAGAAATTTTTTAGGGAACAAAAATTATTTACATATAATGATTGTTTTTTACGAAGGCGTAGAAGGGCCACAAAAAATTTTTATTTTTATTTTTTCAGTACTAATTCCGACTTACAACTGGAATTCCGATTCCCAAACCGGAATTGACCGAACTGGAATTCGATTACAACCCGGAATTCCAATTTAACCGAATTCCGACTTCAACTCGGAATTCGACTTACAACCCGGAATTTTGACTTTACAACTGGAATTCTGACTTACAACTCGGAATTGACTTTACAACTCGGAATTTCGACTTTGAACTCGGAATTTCAAGTACTATTGGATTGTTTATTTGATTGTGTAAATGGTCGTTGGCTCAACATAGCCCTTTTCCCCCTTCTTTCCCCAGGAAGATCCTTTTGGATACCCTGCATTTGTTGATGTTTCCAAGACCCAAACTTTGGCAAAGTTGGAGATGTTCCGGGGCGGAAAATTTCATTGTACCTTCGGGTATCAAAAATGCTTCTTCTGGGTATTTTAGCCTTTGGCGTGTTAATTCCATGTATTCGCATAGTATTTGTTCCGTGGTTTCGCCCCGATGGTCACAAAACCCGCAGCGTTCATTGTCAAAATTTTCAATTTTTTTAGGTAATACCTCAAAGGGCCGTGTCCTGTCAGAAAATTGATGGTTCATTTAGTTCATAAATTCATAAAGTTCCCAATAGCTTCGAGTAGGGAGAGGGGGATTCTTTCTGGTGCCAAGAAACAAGCTATCCCTGGAGAATCTTAATTTGCGGACGCTGGCTGTCAGACGGGAGTTAGCTTACGCGGGCTAGCTATATTATAGGGTACTGCGCATGGTGAAAATGACAGCTGTCACCTGTCAAATTTTACCGTCAAATATCTTATGTCAAAAACCACCATTTAGTTACGTTGATGAAATCTATCTTTTAGGTCCTTTACATGCAAAAAAAATGGCGACTGTTCCCTGTAAAAATTTTAAAATTTAACTGTTTTTAGGCTGAGCTGGTCAATGTGATAACGTCATGAAATTTTGGGTATTTACTTAAATCGTCTTTTATGTCCCCCGGTCCTTGTCATTATTGGGAACAGCGACTTAGAAATGATCTGTAAAGTTTGGGGTTGTAAATAAAGTTTTAAATTAATCAGGTCAGAACAGTTTCGTCGGCTAGTTTTCAGGAGTTTGTAACATCGGAAATTGAACCCAATGATGATTAAAATTGAAACGTTGTATATTATTATAAAGCTGATATATCAAATCGTTTAGTAATTATATTATTTAAATAATGTTTACTTTCCAGGCTCGTATCCTAAACTTAACAGCTTATTTTTATGTCACGAGTTTCTGGAAAATGATAGGAATGATGGGACATGTGATAATGATGATATTTATATTTTAAAACGTTAAATAACTCTATCTTTCCCCAAACCCCATAGGATAATTCTATATTCACACTAGAACCCAAAACGTGGGCCTTTATGGTGTTAATTATTCTTTGACCTTAAAATCCAGTTTCTTTTTTTTCAACTCCTATCCCAAGGCCACAATGGTTGATTTTTCCTTGGAGTTACCGTTCTCATCGCTAATTGATACGTCTCGCCTTGACAGCTGTAGCGCCCCGGGGTTTAGGAGAGCGGCATGTACTTTTACCGTTTGATAGGTATGATGATATGGATTATTAATTAGTCAATGAAAATAAATTTTTTTATACTATTTTACAAATGTCCTCTTAGCATTTGATGGGATCTTTTTTTATATGATTTAATGCCCTTTCAACGCGTCCAAGTAAGATAAATTTCCTAAGTGATGTGGTTAATAATTGAGCCAAAGCATTTCTGTCATTTAAGGGTTAATTTCAATACCTTATTCACCGGTCGATTGTTTACCTTATAATATTAAACAACGTTTTAATTATATTCAGATTTTAGCCGATAAACCCTAAATGCATCCCACGAAAAACCGTTCTTGCGATGATTGATTTAAGACCTTAGGTACATATCCTAAACTTTACAGATCATTTCTAAGTCACATGGTTTTCGGGGATATGACAGTTGACAGATAACATTTAAAGGTTACAGCCATCATTTTTTCACGCATGCGTAAGACCTTAAGATAGATCTTATTCACTTAAGCTAAATTTTTTAAGTCACTTGGTTTTTTTACAATATGATAAAATTAACAGGAAATTTAAGGTGAACTGTCATTTTTCCGGAATCTGAGTTGTAAGTAAATTGGGAATTTAAAGTTTGGAATTCCGGGGTTGCAAGTCGGAATTTTGAGTTGTAAGTCGGAATCCGAGTTGTAATGGAATTGAGTTGTGTCGGGGAACTGAGTTTAAGTCGAATTCCGAGTTGTAAGTCGAATTCCGGGGTTCGAAGTCGAATTGAGTTGTGCCGGAATTTGGGGTTTTTAAGTCGGAATTGAGTTGCAAGTTGGAATTAGTAATGAAAAAAAAAAATAAAAATTTGTGTTACCCTTTACGCCTTCGAAATTTTTATTTTTTTTTCAAAGATTTCCCCAAAAAACAGAATAAAATATTATAAAAATTACAAGTATTAGCCAAGACCAAGAATAAAAATGTATTTTAAGAGGGTTCTCTGGTTTGATTGGTTGAAAAAAAGTTTTTTTTTGCCTAAAATGTTTTCTTAATATGTCTAGAATATGGTGAAAAGAGATTTTTCAAAATTCGAAGCCATTATAAAGATACAGCAGTTAGAAGAGGCAGGTGTTCGGGGCGCTGAGCTGAGGGCTGAGAGTTCTGTTGGCTTTATACCTGAGACCCTTTATACAAATGTATGTTTAAACCAAGGAAGGTTTAAATGTGTGGAAGCCCAAATGCTATGGCCCATTCCATCAAAAAACCAGTCAGTATGAAAAAAAATTTCAGAGTTGGCCCGCCGATTCTGCGCAATAACAAAATTCCACGAAATAATTTAATGTGTTGTTTACTTCACACCGATAAATAGTGGAAGTTACCAACAAATTATAATTTTATGAGAGCCGGAGTACCGTTTTTTGGATTGATAAAACCTTCTTATTTTAGTGGATTAGGTTTATTAAATTGTGATTTAATTTTGTGTTTATTGTTTGACTTTAATATCGTAACAAAAATGACTAGAGGTTGTATGGTTTTGTCTTGCAAATCCAAGGGTAAATACCCGTCTTTTAACTTTAGGTAAGTATTTTTATATTTAAATTAGGTGCTTCTTATAAGACGTAAGTTAAACGAATAAAAATAATTTATCAATTATGAATGAAAAAATGAAAATTTCATAGAAATATTAGTGAGAAAGTGGGAATTTAACTATCTTTTAGATGATTACCAAATGTTTGTTTTTCGGGATTATTAAAAAAAAAGATTTACATTTAGGTACTTTTTTTATTTAAAATTTATTACACTTTAAAGGATCAAAATTATTGATTACTGGAAGACCAGGAAATTTTAATATATAAGGTCCCTTTAAATTGGAAATGGGAAGACAATTTTATGTTAAAGTTCCTTTTTTTTTTTTCTTTTTGTTTGGTATTTGTCTCGAAAGCCATTCTTTGGTTTTGACAAATTTATACAGGGAATCAACAATCTAAAAAAATTCTAAGTTTGTTTTGAGATATTCATCATCAAAATTAAAAAAACAAGCAACTTATTTACATTATTCTTTTTAACAAATTTTGATTTTTACACCCCAAATTGGCAACAATTTTCACAAACATCTTTTAAAAAAATTCTTTTTATGTTTATTTTCCCTTTTTACACTTTTATTTTTTTTGCAAATATGGTTGCTGCCTTTGAACTTAAAAGTTCGAATTTAATGGAAAAAGTGTAAAATAAATATAAATACAAGGTTTTAAAAAGGTTTTATAAAATATTTTATTTAGTGTAAAAATCAAGAATTTTAAAAAAGAAGGGAGAATATAGTGAAAATGAGGTTAGTTTAATTTTTAACTTTGATGATGAAGATCCGGAAACGAAACGTTGCCGAAAAGATATTTTTTCAGATTTGTAATCAGCGCCACAAAAATCCTGATACCAAATTTGGATCAAAATCGGAGAGGAGGCAACTTTCAGACAAACCATTTTTTAAAAATAAATTTGATTTTTGGTTTTTAATCTTGCATTATCAATTTTTTAAGCTCGATATACTGTAACACATAATATTTAACGGATATGTTAAATGGATAAAAAAGGTTACAAACATTTTTAACCACTGTTATTCTGTCTCATGAATGTTTGTTATTAGTGAAAAGTATATGCCTAAAATCAGTTATAAAAATTTTCACTTTTTAATGAAACCAGAACTTAGGATTAGATTAAACTCATTTACACTATCTATCACAAATTGGGATAAGACATAATACTATCATAAATGTTAAATTTATTTTAAAAATCGTTTTTTATTTATTTACAAAGATTTTTGTTAAAATAAAAATTCCAAAATGATGATATAAACCAATATTACACAATAATTTTAAATCTTCATAGTAGTAACCTTTAATAACCAAAATTTTGTGAAAAATGTTGAATTTCATTTTGATGTCAATTTTTAGAAGTAAAAAGAATTATGGAAACCGGCCCGACCTACATTCAGGCAAATTCCGCCCCACCCCCTATTCCGCTGCCCTGCACGTCTGGAAATTTTGTTCACAGATTGGGCTTCCATACACCTTTAAACTTCCTTGGTTTAAACAAGTTTAGAAAAAATTGGTGTAGTTATTTACGTGGTGAAATTTAATTTAGTTTCTATCCAGATCATTGACATTTATGATTTTGATAGTTGTAACTGTATTGAAACTTCAAACGGTTTTTCAAAACATTTTTTCAAACTTCCCTTCATTATAACAAAAAAGGTTTGCCGATTTTTTTAAGGTTACCACATATAGACGTTAAATGGTCTATTATTACCAAAAATTTTTTTTTTAAACAAAAACCAAAAAATAAAATTTAAATTTTGTTCCAAGTCTGTCAAAATCAAGTTTTATTTTTTTTTTCAAAAATAGTCCATCCTGCGTATTTAAGCTTACAGATTAAAACGCCGTTTTAGGTAAGCCAAATCAGCTGATTTCCGTTGGGAGTGATCCATATTTTGAGGAGGGCTCCAGAGCTTTAGAATATTTTTCGCCAAAAAAATTTTTATGTAATTTTGAAACACTAACACATAAATGATTAAAACTTCAAAACTATATTTTTTCATTGATCCTCACAAATAAAAATCTCAAAAGAATGCATAAAAATCAGACCTTAAACCGAGAACCCCATAATCAACAAAAATGGAAATAATATTTTTTTTTATTAACAAAAATTATTTAAAAAAACAAAGACAAATATGTATAATACCCCTTTTTCTTTAAATAAAAATACCCCCATAACTTCAATAAGCCACTTTAATTACATTTTATTTATTTTTCTTACTTTATTATGCAAAATAGTACTACTTTTAGGTATGTTATATAATCACTTTAAATCACAACCTCGTTGATGTAAAAGGCACTCAATACGCGGACAACTTTTAAAAATACGTGACCATTTTTTTAATATGTCATTAATTCAGCGCGAATAAACAGTCAAGTGATATAACTAATTAATTAATAAGCGCCACTACAATATACAAGGTGTTAATTTTAAAACGGTTATTTGGCATAAGTGTTAGTAGAGGGATCTAAATTAACTATACCTCATTCAAGTGATGAGTCACTCTCTAGGCGCCCAACACCCCAACTTTAAAATTTCAAATCCCCATTCCCATCATCCCTGTTGTAAAACCTCAATTTAAAAGTATAATTAGGTAGTGCTTATCTGCAAAAGAATTTTTCTTTAATTTAATACAGGGGATAAAAATATAATTCAAGTAAAACAAACTGTGTTTTATTAAAAGTGTGTTTTATTAAATAAGATGCTTAAAATGCAATTTATTTAGTTTTAACATTTTTAAACAGGAACTAGGAATTGGATTTGCATTTATTTAAAAATTGTGAAAAATTGAACATCTATTAGTATGTATTAAGGTCTATTCACACACAACATTAGTTACGTTTCAGTTTGTGTGAATTGTAAAATCAAAAAAGAATATTTTGGTTTTTTTAATTCAACAAAATGCCGGAAGCTGCCTGTCTTGAAGAACCGTTCTATCCTAAATATTTGCCGATGATATTTTTAAGTTTTATTTGAGCGTTAATTTGGCTTAAAAAAAAGTACAACGATTTCACCTGGATAAGGAAGCATTTTTTACATTTTTTTTTACCTGTAAAACATTTTTTTAACTTTCCAAATCTGACTGTTTCACCTCGCTAGGACGATCGGAGGGTTTGAAAATCGCGATTCTGTGAGAAGACCACGCGGTTCAAACAAATATGCCGCAGCCTAGATATACATACTTAAAAGAAAAAATAAACAAGAAATTGTCCGAACCGATAATTTTATAGTCAATGGAAAATTGAAAAATTTTACGTCAAATATACGAAATTCACATAAACCAAAATTTAACAATTTTTTAATCTATAAGGAAGTTAAAACCTGGTTTCTTATAGCTTTTAATCTAAAAAACACATTGCAAATACCCGTAAAGCCCTGTAAAATTTCTTTATATTTTTTGAATCTCTGTTTTTTTTTATCTTTGTGACAACTCACGGAGGATTTGCATATACATATATACTATATATACCAGACATATACATATACAAATATACCCTAAGTACCAGAGTACCGTGAGTGCCGGGTTTTCCGATGTTTAACCCATCTTTTTTGCCCCAGTTCCGTCAACGCTGCCCAAGCACTGAAACATGCAAATATTGATTTCACAGCATCTTTAGACAACGCGGTAGTGCCACCAGGACGTTATTTTAAAAACTACTACCTAAAATGTTCCGGCGGGGTGGGATACGAACCCGGATCGCCGGCGCGGCGAGCCGAGGCTCTGACCACTACGCTACCGGACAGACACTGTGCTAGCATGCGGGCGGACAGACAATGTGGCTAGTATGCGGGATTCTAGCCCAAACGGTGTACCGCTTGCGGTTTCACCGTATTTCGTAATTTTTTCGTGATTGCAGCAACCAAACGTCTCTGATTCTGAGAAAATTTGCCGGCAATACTGGTATATCTTAAAAACCACATATAATTCTTTCAACTTTATCCTTCATCCTATTTAGAAAACAACCAACAAAATTAAAAAAATTTGGGAATACGAAGCTTATGGGATGATAAAATAGATATTTATTTTTATTTGAACCTTGAATTACACTAATAATGTTTTTACCTTAATTTTTCAATTTTAATATATATATATATATATATATATATATATATATATATATATATATATATATATATATATATATATATATATATATATATATGAAATGAATACAATTATTACATGTTAAACAAATTAAAATAAAACAATCTACAAGATATATTAATTACTTAAAAATTATACTAAAATAAGAAAGACAGTACAGTTACATCACAATAAAACCAAGTCAATACAATCTTTAAAATTTAAAAATCTAAAACAATTATTTTAAAAAGCTTTGACAAAGATCCTGGATCATTCTAGTCAGCAATCAAAAATGAAGCCAGTGCCCAGGTATTCTTTTAACGGAAAAGAAAAGCATTTTTTAAGAGGTATTTTTTTATCGTGCTTTTAAAAGCTGCATTAAAGTACGTTATACAGAAGTAATTGGTGCCTCCCTGGATCTCCCAAGTCTGTGAAAGTTATGGATTAAACCTGATTGTTACGTGTATTATAACTGTGGACCTGCTGGTTGTTTGATACAAGGAATGTTCTGTTTAATAAACATGAGGCACTGAAAGATATATAAACATGGGAAAGTAAGAACCCCTAATTTGATAAAATGTTGTTCAAATCCTCCCGGTAGCAATATTAGCAATTATTTAATGATCTTCTGAAAGAAAAACTTTTGCAGCATGGAATGAATGACCCCACCCAATCAGAGCATAGACATTTTGATGCAAACATTGCATGGAAACAGAGTATGACATCCAAAGACACGCAGCGAGAAAGTCCCCTTATTAAAAACAGTGTTTTGACAATTTTTTGCAAAGATGGTCAACATGTGCCTCCCGTCAGTCCTGGGCAAGTGTAACTCCAAGAAAAACAACTTCTTATGGTGTCAAATGGTTTGTGGCTTTGTGACTGTCTTAGTGTGAAGTTTTGTGCTGGACATTTTTGTATGTTAAGGCACAGTTTGTTTGCAAGAAACCATTGCTGAATGTTAGCTTGTGTTTCAACAATGCCCTGAGAGATGGATGATAATATTAAGGTAGTGGTGTCATCAGCAAATAAGATCATCTTAAATAAATTCTGAAAGTTTGGAAGGCAAAAAAATAAGAAAACCGGGCCCAGGACAGAGCCCCGGGGCACACCATACTTAATTGATTTCAGACTTGAGTTTTCCCCTCCAAAGCAACAAACAAAGGCCTTTGTTAGGTCCCAAGAAGCAAAAGTATCAAGGCCATTTCAAAACCTCTGAATGTGCTCGACAAGGGTTTTTGCCAGTGATGGGATTTTTTATTTCTAAAGCCAAACTGCCCTTGGAAAACAATGATTATTTTCAAAGGGATCAATCAACTGAATTTTAATTGCCATTTCAAAATTTTAGATAATATAGGTAAATAGATAGGCCATAATTTGAAAATCATCCACTGAACCCTTTTGTTTATAAATAGGAATAACTTTTTGGTCTTTAGTAGTCGGAAAGATTTCTTGTGTTATATAAGTTTATTAATTTAGTAAGAGGGACTATCAATAAATTTTTAATCGTTTTTAGTATTTTCACACTCACTCCAAAATGATCTTTACTTTTTTGTTTTTTAAATTACTAATCAGTTTGCGAGTTTCATTAAAGGTAATGTGCCTTCTTAAGTTCAGGAACTGTACTTTTATTTAGATAGTCGCGAAATTTTTTATCAAGCTCAGCTGATCAATACTTCCAGCTATAGAACAAAAATATTTATAAACCGCTCAGCATCAAGGATATTGGAATAGCTGTGTCTACAAGGATGATTATTGTTGTATATGTTTCAAAGATGCGCTTTTTTAAAGCCAACCTTGGCATAAACCATTCAATTTTTCAAAAATTTTAAAAATTTTTATACAAGACTTATTTATTTTATCACTTAATTTATCTTTAACGAGTAAATGTCTCCTTCCCTTTCTATTTGCATTCAGGGTTTTAATTTTTTTTTAATCTTTATCATCCAAAGCAGGAAATAGATTTTTGAAAAAGCCATTTTGAATAAAACTTCTGTCCGCACTACCACTACCAGACAACTGACGGACATCGTAACTATGGACGGAAGCGGAACTAAGGTGGTGTGAGACGTTGACGTGGTGAATTTTAGGGGTTTACTGCAATGGACAAATAAAATTTGGTGAAAATTACTTTAGGAACAATATTCCGGTCACATTTAACTCCCTGGAGAATTTTTAGGGATGAGTTTTAAATCACCTTTATTTTTATGTAAATAAATGGAATACGGTGACAACATAAAAAAGTAAATGAACCTCTTTCGGTTATAAAAGTAAAAAGCAAAATTTTTTTGTTTTTATATAAAGAAGATGAGACCGACATATTAAAATGATCTGTCTTTTACTCCTTAATAAATTGAACTTTATTTAGATGATAACT
>JAHBCN010008545.1:0-38169 GCA_019359885.1 Listronotus oregonensis | reverse complement strand
CAGTCATACTGGAACCACATTCCAAGGCAATATCACAGTAAATCAATGTTGAACTCACCACGAAAGCATTGAAAGAAATTATAAAACAAATAGGAATCAGATTAGAATCGTGACAGGATTAATAACCGGACACTCACCCTAAGAAAACATATGCAACTATGGGCATCTATAAAGAAGAACCCATTTGCAGACTATGTGACGAAGAGGAAGAGACACCTCTCACATATATGAGTGCCCTGCACTTACATACTGGAGAAAAATAAAAACCCCATGGTAACAACCACCAGGAGGCTGGAGACCAGAAAAGAAAGGGGCTCTTCATGTCTAAGGTGTCAAACCTTAACTGAAACAAATACACAAGAGCTACAACAAGCCCTGTAGGCTGCAGTGTCGAGGCGGACAAAACCTCAACTTGTGTATTTATTTTATCAATCAATAAATTAATCAATAAAGTCTTTGCCTTCTCTTTTTGCTTATATTATAGCCTGGTTTCTTTATCAGGTGTAGTCTACTCCTAAGCCTAATTTATTACTTTGCTTATTTTTTAAGTAGTTTTAGATCCTACTAATACACTATACATACTGTACATTTTAAAATTTCCTCTAAATATGTTTACAAATTGTTTAACTGTACTTTTTTTAAAAAGAGGTCTCTTTAAAACCTAAATACTTGTTGCCGCGGAATACGAGTTTTTAAATGATTATTTTCTTTTTTTTCAGTTTTGCCAGTCTAGAAACATATTTTGTGATAGGTCACCAAAAGGCAATTGAACAGGAATTTAGCTAGCAAAACTATAATACCATGACATACCACTTCTTGTGCGCGAACTTATGTAGAGTTTAGCGTAATCAGTAGTTTAATAGTTGTACAACAGCCAACACTACCTGCGATTAAATATGATTTCAAATTTACAATAAATTTTAGGGCCCACCTGGTGACTTTACCTATATTTTAATTAACTGTATTTTAAACAAAATTGTTATTTCTAAAACTTACTCAATGACACTACCAAGTTGTGGTGGAATAAACCCTAAAAAGAAACTAAAGGGTTGCACAATCGCTAAATATATCTGTAAACATTTGACGAGCAGAATAAATATGGTTTGATATGTAATTCATTTAAAATTCTTATTTTTTATGCAGATTAGACTCTAATAAGGCAACAACAATTAATACATTGGATTGGAACTGACATTTGTCGACTTCAATCTTGTGTACTTGTTTTATTTTTAAGCCTATTTAATTAATATTTAAAGTAGAGTAAATAAATTCCCCAATCACCGCATTTCCCGAAAACATGGAAATGTTTATTCTGATCTCTAGCGAATACACACTTTAAAAAAGTTTCCAGTATGATTACTTTTCAGTAATTATTCTTTTAATCTGTCACAAAGACTATTTTAATTAGTTGTTAATATTCTTTACCATTTGAAGTACAGGTTACTTCAAAATAACTCAAAAACGAATGTAGATATTAAAAGGGGTTTTCACCAAGTGTAGGTATTTTTTTTTCTTTTAAACCTATAAGAAAAATCATATCGTAGTATTTAAGTTTGTCGACAAAATTCTAAAAACCGAGTATTTTTTAAACAACGCCCTCTAGTTGATGGACTACAAACTAGCCGACACCGAAAAGGACGACATTTAAATGAGCTTTAAATTTTCTTTTAAACAGTACCCACTTTAACCAGTTTTAATAAGGGATGTGAGAGATAAAGCTATTTAAAGTTGCCTTATTTATCATTTTGGTCCACCCTTATTATTGAAAACGCGACTAAAAGTTCAACTGATGCAAAATTAGTTAGATTTTTTGCTGATGTTATCAGAATTGTACCAAATACTAGCAAAATTTGGAAAAAAAATAATGTTTCCTAATTAACAATTACAATTGCGCCATCTCACGATACTAGCTATTTCTCTTGACCACTTTTACATAAAAATATTTTTTCCCAACGCTGTACGATAAATAGTTTTCGGGATACAGCCGGCGCACAGTCATGCCAAATCGCCAATTCGTGGCCAAAAATCGAAAAAGCAAAGTGTGAATTTGGAGGTATTTGAGTTTCTTAATAGTTAGTTTGGTACCTTAAGCTCTGGGAATCACCGCTAAGAAGACCGAATCGCCAAAGACCCAAATCGCCATGCTCGCGCACGGTGTAGCGCAACATAGCCATAAATTCGTCAGTTACCGAAGCTCGGTCGTGCCACATTTTCGCCATTGCTTTAAATGCGTTTAACTTTTTAATCGTTTAATTATTTTTAATTATTCTAACAGAAAAATCTGAATTAAGGTAGGTTAAATTAGTATTTAGGCGGTAATTTTAAACTTAAACAAATGATTGAAGTAATTATGATCTAATAATTATGAAATTTATATTTATTATGATATTATACTAATAGTTCTTATAACATATTATTAAATACATAGAATTTTATATCTACTAAAAAATTTAAAACATTCAAAAACTTTTAAATATTCTTGAATTTTTATATTTTTTAATTTTTTAAAACTTGTTTTAAAATTACAAACATCCAAACGTAATTATGTACTTTACAGAAACAATAAAAAACTCTTATATTAAATCCGTTTTTTGAAAAAAAAGGTATCAAATATGAAATCAGGAACCTCAAAATCCTAAATTTACCCAGCTTATAAACCATGTTCACAAATTTAAAGAGTTTTTTTTTAATTTTTGGCCCGCCATATTGGATCCGCCATTTTGTTAAAAAAAAAATCAAATTTAAAATCAGGGACGTCAAAAACCCTACTGTACCCATTTTCCAAATTATTTTGATAAATTAAAAGAGTTTTTTAACTTTTGGTCTGACATATTGGTTTTTGAAAAAATATTATCAAATTCAAAATCAGGAACCTCAAAAACCTTAATGTACTTTCTAAACCATTCTCACGGGGTTTTTGATTTTTGGCCATTAAATCTTGATTTGGCGTCACTGTGCGGCGTTTTTTATTTGACACCCAGTACAAACATACGCCTTTAATGTAAAACCTTTGTTCGTTTTTAAATCCGTTAATAATAAAAATACATGTAAAGAGAATAATGTTAAAGGGCCTAAGTGCGTTAAACCTCTGCCTCTCTGATGTTACCATAATAAATCACTGAAAAACATTTGCAGAAATCTACAGTTGCCTTGGATTAGTTTTTCTCGCTTCGACCAGAAGGCACTTCCAGATTTTTAAGCAGAAGAAATTAATCATGTTCAAGATTACTGGACGGCTCCGCGCAGAATACGGAATTTAATTTACTTTATTGTGTTCTAATCGTTTTCTCGTTTTATCATTTGTCAAAAAAAAAAAAAGAGTTTCTTTTAATCCGGATTAATATAACAAAAGTTTATTTAGCATTTTACTATGCTTTGTCGGGCTTAAAGTAGTCTTTAAACTGCAACAACATTTTTCAGCATAATGGAAGGATTTAGTTAGACTTATTTTCTATTTATATTAAAAAGGGTTTTTTAACCTCTTTAATAAGCTTGCAGAATTTATTATTTATCCTAAATTACCAAATAAGCAAAACATTCAGGTCGATTCTGTAAAAAATTGTTGGTTTGTTTATATAATTTTCCGATGGAAAGTCCATAAAGTCTACTTTTAGCTAATATATATATGGCTAACTTTAAAAACGTGTGTAAAAATCAGATTATCTTACTAAATATGTAAATATTTGGACAAGATAGGTTGACGACATTTTCTATATATGGACCCGAACCAACAAACAATTATCTCAATTTTTAAATATTTTAAACAATATAAATAACCAAATTTAATTTACCATAGAACCAAGAGTAGACATCTCACCTAATTTTTTGGACTTAAAGCTTTCACTAACAATAATAAAATAAATATTGATATATTTAAAAGACCACCCACCACTGTTATACATGCTAAATCAAATTACTCTTGTCGAATTAACATGTCAACTTTTCATAGCTTTATACACATATTATTCAGTATTTCATTAAGTAAAGAAAACCATAAACAAACTTACAACAATAAAAAAAAAAAAACAAAAATAACGGTTACGACCGTAAACTCATTAAAAACAAAAAACATAAAAATATCTTTAAACGGTTTTAATCATCAAAAAATAAGATTGAAGAACAAAAAACGGTGTGCTATTAACTATGTCAGTGGTATAAGCAATAGAATCAGCCATAGTAATAAAAAGTTAGGCATTGACTGTATATCTGTCAACAAAAATAGTTTAGACAAAGAATTAGTAAATTAAAAAGAGAAAAACCCTTTAAAAAGAAAATACGCTGAATTGTTTGTGAAAACTGTAAAGCAATTTATATAGACAACCTTGCCGATGCCTTCAAAATAGAGTTAAAAGACATGCACATTCCATTTTATATATAAAAAAAAATAATAAGGGGCTTTGCTAAAGACTGCATTGATAACACAGCCCCACAGAAAAAAAGTTAAGATTAGACCATGATATTCTTATGTATTTTTCGACGCTAAATTCGAATCCGGTCTCAGAAAAGACCCTATACGTCTATGAATGGCCAGGAGGCCGAAAACTACCCCTAGAAGGGGAGATGATTGAAGATGGATTTCTGAATGCCAGATGAACAACCATGGTGTTCCAATGCTCTATTCAATGCTAGACCCGAATTAGTGGTCAAAAAGTTTTTACCCTACTGAAATTTACCCTCTAGGACCAAAACTACCTCTAGGGGGGGGGGTGGAAAATCAAGTTTTGCTAACTGGAATCGCAACGGTGGTATTCTCATTTGCCTGTCAACGGTGGACTTAAACTCGTGATCGAAAAGTTTTTACCCCACTGGAATTCACCCTCTAGGATCAAAACTACCCCTAGGTAGGGGTGTACAAGTATTTTTTGGTGCTGAATCTAGATAAAGGAATTTTCTTCTTCCCCCTGCCAAAGGCAGGGAAACAGATTTTACCAGGACATTTCACAAATGGAGCAGCGTTACCAGGAAGGATGGGATGTATTTATGATGGCCGATTACTGTTGGTCACTGAAAAGGGACACAACCGAAACCCATAAACGCCAGGCTGTGCGGCGTTTATGGGATGCAGAGATATCATAGAAAAAGAGAAAATTAAGATTAAGAACCTGATTTTGCACCCCTCCCGAGGGGTTGTTTTGGTCCTAGAGAGTAAATTTCAGTAGGGTAAAAAGTTTTAGATCACAAATTCAAATCCAGCGTTAACAAGTACTTTGAGAATACAACCGTTGCGATTCCGGCCTCCAAACTTCGATTTCCACCCCTTTCTAGGGGTCGTTTTGGCTCTTGAGGGTACGTTAAAGTAGGTAAATAAAATTTTAATCCCAGATTCAGGTTGTGCGTTGACAAGTACATAAGAATACTACCGTTGCGATTTCGGCGTGCAGAACTCGATCTTCCACTTCTACCAAGGGGTAGTTTAAATAAAAGAGCCATCTTATATTATTTCGTTTTTTCTACCAAATCCAAAAAGTTATAATGAAAAAATAATTAAACATCAAGGCTAGGGGCCAATTTAATTTTTTCTTAAAGCAAATGCCCACTTTCGTGATTATCCGATTTCTTGTATATCCCTTAATCTAAGATAATATATTTTTAACTCAAAAACGTTTGTTTTCTGCACGTTAAAATCGAAAATTTTTATGTATTATGTCATTAACCTAACAGAATAATGTCGATACCTGTTTATCCTTTGGCAATCATGTCATTCATATTATATAAGATGGTTATATATTTTTTTAAAGTATAAGAAGACTTTAAAAAGCGGCCCGTCCAGATTTATATGGATAAAAATATTTACCTAAACACATTGAACCGCAACGTTAAGAACAAAGTCTACGGCAAAAATTTGTCAAAATTAAGACTGATTTTTTTACATACGCGGAAAAGGATTAAGTAGGGTAAAGGTAAGTAAAAACCGACCAACCTGTTGATATTGGTGTTGTCAACATGTATCCCGTCAACTAGCCACATTTTGATGGATACTCGGCAACATCCTGCGGCAAGATATCAAAGAATTTGTTGACTGTTGCTTGTATCCGTGTTTTCCATCTCAAATGGAAAACATCGCTCAGTGTGTACGGTGTTGTCAACTTCAACTTGTCAACAAGTAGCGTAGAATCAGTTGTGAAACTTTATGGGTTAGCAGATACGTTGTTTATTTCTGCATATTTTATTAGAGAACTCGGAAACTCGGTTTATTTTTTATAGTAAACATGATATGAACAAAAGAGCTAGTGGTAAAGCTAATTAAAATGACTCCATAACTTGTCCCAGTTCTTAAAACTCTCTCTACCGCCACCTTCTTTTTCGCTTTTGGGCATGGTCAGCAATTATAATTAAAACAGCACTAACACCAGCTGCAACAGTCTCTTGCATTTCTAATTCAACACTAAGTTTGGTTGGAACGCACAACACTGTTAAAAACATTTTTATAGATACAAATAGCTGTATAAGGTAAGTACCAACCGACCAACAAAATGTTGGCAACACGTTGACGGCTGTGGCCAACATATTTATTGTATACAGCTATTTGTATCTGCAGATATGTTTTCAACAGTGTTCCGCGTCCAAACCAAACTCAGCGTTGAATTAAAAATGGAAGAGACTGTTGCTGCTGGTGTAAGTGCTACTTTTATTATAGTAGCTGACCATGCCCAAAAGCGAAAAGGAAGGTGGTGGCAGAGAAAGGTTCTAAGAACTGGGACAAGTCAGTGCCCACAATGCGGGAGCAGCTCTCAGCATTTCACTACTACCATAAGCTCTTTTGTCCATATCATGTTTACTATAAAAGATAGACTCCAATTTACTATAATACTAATAAAATATGCGAAAATAAACAACGTATCTACTAATCTATAAAATTTTACAACTGATTCTACTTGTTGACAAGTTAAAGTTGACAACACCGTACACACTGAGCGATGTTTTCCATTTGAGATGGAAAACACGGATACAAGCAACAGTCAACAAATTTCTTTGATATCTTGCCGCACGATGTTGCCGAGTATTCATTAACTTGTGGCTAGTTGACGGGATACATGTTGACAACACCAATATCAACAAGTTGCCAACGTTTTGTTGGCCGGTTTGTACTTACCTATACAATAAATATGTTGGCCACAGCCGTCAACGTGTTGCCAACATTGTGTTGGTCGGTTTGTACTTACCTTAAGAAGTAAGACAATATCAAAGTTGTAAATCAAAATTTTCCAATATACAAGATAAAAAAAAAATTCTACATTATTTTAACAAATATTTAGCCAACCTGGATAGATTTATTGTAATTAGACTGGATTGGTATTTTATACTCAATAAAAAAATATTTAAAAAATTGGCTAATGAAATAAATACACATTTTTCAGCTTTAATCAAAATTATTTAAATATTTACACAGGTATTTAGCTATATCTGAAAAAGTTATTTTAAATGAAAGTTATGTGCCGTGCTTTTCTAAATAAGAATTTAAATAATTTTATATATTTCACTACATATTGAGTAAATTGGTCTCACAATAATAAAATTTAATTAAATTTGGTCTAAAATTATTAAATAACTGCTAGCTTGCCAAAAATTTATATTGCAAAATATTAAAATTTTATCGCCAAATTATTTACGTTGTTATTATTTGACATCATTCATCATTATGCGCTGATTCTTTTTTTTTATTAAAATAAAAATATATGTATCTTTATGTTTCTTTTCTGAATTAATCAAGCTTACCCTACAGTTATTTTTCTCTGTCAGAAAATTTATGATGATTGGCGTCCGACGATTTATCATAGTTATTAAAATGTTAAAATACAAAAGTTAAAAAACGGAAAATGCCATGTTGTTTGTTTTGTATTTCCCCTCTTTCGGTCTTTTCATCCTTCTATGGAAATAATTATTTTAATGACGAACAACATATGGTCGTCCACGGATTCAGCAACTGCGTTTTCAACAAATAAGTTAATTTATTCCAAGCCAATTTTCAATGCCCAGTCTAATATTTTCAACCGTAATTACAATCTGAATTTAATGTTAAATACAATACAATAATTTTAACATAATTTTATTATACAAGGTAACTTAAATAAAACATTTTATGTTGCTAAAAAAAATAATTTTAAGTTGTTAGGATTTTTTTTCAGTACCGATTTAAATTATTTATTTTAATTTTTAAGCTCTTTATATCCTGAAAATCTTGTATTTCTTGCATCAATTGGGTTTAAAAAGCCTTCGTATTAAAAAACTCGACCCACTACATTTTGTATTCTGTTTTATTTCCAAAGGTAATTGCACAAGTGCATCAAAATTATCGATAATTTTTATATAAAACGTATTTTTTTATAATTGCAAGAGTTGATTTCCCATTTTTGTTGAAAAGCTTGACTCCGCAGAACGATGGCATTTTTGTTATATATAAAAAAAAAACGATTGCAATTTGTAAAAAAATGGATTGAATAAAAAAAAAATTGGTTATTTTGATGCATTAGTGTAATTAATGTAAATATTTCACGAAAAAATTGACAACTAGAATCAAGTAAATCCAAGGATTTTATTAAACAACAAATACTAACAGAACAATAAAAGCAATATAACAATATAAAATTGCGATGCAATTTTAGATTTCTGCAGTGCAATTACCTCTGTAATGTTGCAAATATTGCACTTCCCTTATGGGAAAAAGTAACCGATAATTTTTGAATAAATTGTGTTTTTTTATAATTGCAAGAGTTTGTATACTTCGTTTCACGAAGGTTTGTACTTTCGTCATCGAATTTCCTTACCTTTTTTAACAAATTAAAAAGGTCAAAAACAGACTGAAACAAATTAATGACGTCAAAAAGGTTGGTCGTTTCTTAAAATCAAAATGACTCACCGTTCAACCCACAGCTGATTTTTAAAGCTACAATAATAATATCCTAAAATATGGGTTATAAAATTATGTCATTTTTCAAACTTGTCAAAAAAATTGTTTTGTCAAAAAAGTAAGGTCAGATTATATTTTTATTTTCGTATTTTTTATTGTGTAAAATGCCTCGACGGTATTCAGAAGGTGAAACAAAATATAATTTTAAACCTTATTGACTATTTAACACAGGAGAGAGGTGCAGGAATTAACCTGTTACTACTTACTGCAGTTTTAGAGGTAAAGTAGATTTGTTTATTCTTGTGGTTTTGTTATTGGTGTACATATTAAAATGTAAATTATGACTATATTTCTTTGAAAACGTTTGTTGCTAGCCAAGGTATAAGATAGCACGGTACAAGAATATTATAAAAAAAAAACCAATTTATTGACCGTCTTTTTTTTAGCCCGAAAATCGGAAAGAGTTTAAAATAACTGCAAATCGTTATATCGCAGGAATTATTTCTTTCTGGTTTTTGCGAGGCTTATTGCTTTTACTGTTGGCTTTAAAAAATTAAATCTTGCTAAAAATGTTGTATTCGGATAATTACTTGTTCCATTATGCCGATTAAAACACCAATTACACTCCTAAAAAATCGGGGTTTCGATGGTCTTTCATCATGAGAAACACAAAAAAAAAAAACAAAATTGAGACAAGAATAACGTTAAGTCTAGATATTTTTTAGGCTGAGATAAAGAGAATCTTGAATCCGCCGATAACTCTGGTCCAATCAATTTTAAGGAATTTAAAAGCTTAGCTTTTACCTTAAGAAAATTAAAAATTTTATTGAATGCAATCGGATCATGATGAATTAAAATTTTTATTAGAAAACCATTCTGAACGTGCTCTAAAGAACGCATTTAAACGTACTTGCATCAATATTGCCTAACTTTAATTAAAAATGTGAACAGCATTGAATTTATATGAATTAGCTACGACAACCCTTTTTTCCAAGTAATGACGTCATTGATGACGAAAGTACAAACCTTCGTGAAACGAAGTATATCATATTTTCGCGAAAAAGCCCTACTCCACAGGAAGAGGGCATTTTCGTAAAATATGAAAACAACAAACAACTATTGAAAGTAAAAAAAAAACGTGATAAATGAAAAAAATATCTGGTTATTTTAATGTAGGAGTGTAATTTACTTAAATATTTCCCGAATTAATTTAAAACTTCAATCAAGTAAATTTATATATTTAGGAGAAAATACCAATAAAATAAAATTAAAAAGACATAAACTGTCGCCAAACATATTCGTAGTTTTATGCAGTATTCTTTGTCAAAACGAGACATTTTTGTAGAAAATTTGCGTCTACGGAAAATTTTAATAATGTTGTTTACAAAAACACAAAAGAATCTACGTTGTCATGGGTTATCCAAATGCAAAGAAATATTGATTAGCAAATTTTAGCAGTTAAACGCACTAAAATAAAAGGAACTAAAAAAAAATTGTTCCACATAGTAACCTGAAAACTTTCGTTAACATTGACTTTTTTGTCTGCTGTCACTCGTACTTGACGTTAACTGTCAGGATGTGACATTTTTTGGCGTTTGGTAAAAATAAAAACCCGCTTCAACAATATAAACTTGCGATGCAATTTTCGATGCAGTTCAATAAACGCCGTAATTTTGTAAAAATTGCACTTTTCTTGTGGAAACTTTAACATATGAGGAAAATATTCACTAATATTATTTCTAGGTCCTAAACAATCACCTAAAATTTTTCAGATAATATACATCTTTTGCTTATTTTCTGAATATCTAGACAATAAAATATTTTTAAAAAATAATAATGTGGAAGAAAAAAAAATTAACCACGTAAAGATTTTGGTACAATAATTTTGCATTTTTATTTTTAATAACAATTTAAAAATGCAGCACATTTGTAATTTACAAAAAGTCTAATTAGTGTATAAAGTTGTAATACGTTTTATTGTGTGTTACAGTAGCAGTATCGCACTTTAGCAGTATTTTAAATATAGTTAGTTGTCGCAGTATTTTTTAAAATACAATATCTCTAGTGTTTTGTAGATTGTAGTTTTTAAATAAAAATATTTTTATGTTACAATATAATTTAAACTTTTAGTAACATTATTATTATGCCCTAGCATATACCCCTCATGGGACAGTTTCTTTCATAAGGTTTTTTTAACATTGATTATACAATTTTTTTATAGAATATTGACAGTTTAGCGTTTTATTTAGCAAATTTATTGTCTTAATGACTTTACAATAAGTTTTTTAAGTAAAGATTATATAAAATTGCCAATAAACTTTTATTTTTTTAGTTACGTTAGTAGAGTTTAAGTTCAATAAAATAATTTTTGCCTTAGTAGCTTACTATCCTAAATACTTTCTCATTTAAAACATTATTTTACTAAAGTTGCAAAGTACTTTTTTTTAATTAAAAAGTAGTTTCAAATTTTTATTGATTAAATAATGTTAATGTGGCACAATTGGAACATAATGTGATAAAAATTATAAACAAAATTTAATCCTGTAAAAATAGTAACAAATTAGTTTTATTTGTTAATATTTGTTATATTAAAAGAACATTTTGAAAATGTTATTCCACTTTAAGACATAAGATTATTAACAGTCCTGTCATATTTTAGCTTTTTAGAAATAACATTCTCTGAAGAATCTTTGAAATTTTTTTGAACAGGAAAGCACAAACCTGAAGTACCTTTGCCTTTTCCCCGATTCTATTTGATTTTTTTTTTTTCTTTGGAATGGAATCTTCAATGTAGCCTTCTCCTACTGAATGAGACTTCCAACCTCCGTGGCTTTTTAACATTAAAATGTCAGCTCCTGTTTTAACCAAAAGAGAAGATGAACTTTTTCTAAAAGCGTAACCAGTATTTCTATTAGCATTTGGCAACTGTAGATACTGTGCCATATGGGATGGTATTTTTCCAAAAGTATTTACACCGACAACTTGTGATAAGCTTATTCCATTTCGATAATTAATAAAAAATGTTTGATGACGTAAATTGAGAAGTCGTAGATTTGAGTATTTTTGAATTAGCTGTAGGGGACTTATATTTTTAAATAGTTCATCAGTTATTGTAAATACACTCCTAAAACAAAAACTGGTAACAACCAGTTTTTGTTTTAGGATGTGTGATTATTAACACGGTTCCTTTGTCTTGTATATCGTTTATAGATAGTTTTCTTAGTTCGTCTCGCCTACAGGCACTTGCCAATCCAATTAACAAACACACCTACAAATAAACACAGTATAATTATTATTAGATAAATAAACTTTAAAATATTTTAATGTGTTACCCTTCACATTAAATAGTTCTTATCTGGCGTTTCTGTAAGGTACTTATTTACATCATTTCTTGTAAAAATTGCAGACTTTTTCGCCTGGTATCAAGTACTGCGTTTCTTTAAAAATGCCATCAATATTAAAAACTTTGCAATGTCAATGTTATTTCAAATTATTATTGTAGATTTTAACATTAAGTAGGTAGACCATAACGTAGACAAATTTTTAACTTTGGCCTGTTCCGAAAAAAAGCAAGAAATACCTTTTCTTTTAAATTTTCTGCATATTGCACCATTTTATAAAAAATTCATATTGTTTTAAATACAGGGTAAGTTTTTAAAAACCTGACATAGGCTCTTTCTTTTATTTAAACAAGAAACTACATATACCATTTTTTGTTGGGGTAGCCGTTTTTGAGTAATTTGGCAAAAAAGACTGAAAAGAATTGAGTTACTGACAATATTGTTAAGCGAATTCATTGTTGTGGTTAGACTGCACAGCGGACATTAGTTTGAGCATTTACAGAGGAAGTGTCATCAGTTTAGTTAAATTTTGTGTTTTTTGCCACTACTTAGCTTGTTTTATTTTTTTTTTCAATTTTTCTCATTTAATAAATAGGCCAAAACCAAATTATTTTCGCCTGATTATTCAAAAATGGCTACTTCAACAAAAAAATGGCATATAAAGTTTTTGTAGGGAACTTTGAAATCTATTAAACGGTAAAATAAAAATGCGGTATTGCTATTTAAAAAATGCTTTTTTAAATTTGCTAAAAAAAATAACCTATGTCAGTATGTCAAATTATGGCGGAATACAACACTGAACTATAGTAGCTAGTAAAGCAAATATTAAATAAATAAATATCTAGAAAAACTTGTATAATTTGATTTTCTAACGGATTGTAAAAAATAAGATCTATTAAAAAAAACTGCTGTGTTGAAATATACAGCTTCTTATTGCTTCTCTATGTCAAAAAAAGCCAATAAATTTAGAATAATGAGCTGACTTTGCTCGTTTAGTCGCTTATTTCCTATTTTTTTTCGGCATTTTTACCTTTGACGCACGCAGATATTTTTTTTTGACAAAGCAAAATTTTAAACTTGGGAAATAGTCATTAATGTGACAACTAACAGTTGAAATAAGAAAACACATAACCTTTTTTGATAATTTTATTGGTTCTTTCTGTAAAAGTGTATCAGTTAAGGATGCAAAAAAATGTCGGAATTGCATATCCGAAAAAATTCAACTATTGCAAAACACTCTATCCTAGCCATTTAGGCTACCTTTGTAAAGAAAAAGCGGCCGTAAAGTAAATGCGCCCAAAAAAGTTATAAAAAGCGGCCGTTTAGTAAATGCTGCCAAAAAATTTATACTTTACGGACGCTAATAAATTCATAAAATAAACTTTTTTGTGACAATCGCCTAAAAAAAATATAAGTTTAAGTCATTATTTTTTCTTTGGAAGGTAAAAGTATAATAACCAGTTATCCTGGTCTCAAAAGATTAGCAGTGTTACTAAAAAAATAAAATAATGTATACAATTAGAGTAAACTTGCGACAAAGTCTTTAACTAGCTAATTTATGTCAACATTTTACACCTAACTTAAGAAAAAAGGAAATTTCCTGGGTTTTTGTCGCATTTAATGTCCTCACTCTTTAACACCTATTTTCGTTTTAATTATAAATGTAATAGTTTTTGGAGACCGAAATAAAGTCGGTAATAGATGTCGAGAACGATTACAAAAACGATTTAAGATAAATTGAAAAGCACGAAAAACTAAACATAAAATACTTTACTTTTTCTTTTAAAGCAGCAAAGTCAATCGTTCGTTCACCAAGCCAACCGAAGTAAGATTAGCAAAATAAATTGCATTTCTAGTTACTTATTCCGGTTCTAAATTTCCGTTCATGTGAACTATTTCCTAACCACGTTTAGTAGATTTCGTTTATCAATTTTGTACCTTTACTTTTTCTAACTGCTAGTACGATCAAAGAATTTTAAATTATTTTTAAAGTAAAAATATGGAAAAAGCAGTGTTATATGGACCAACGGGTAATACTGGCTAATTTATACTTCATAAGTAAGTACACTTAAAAAAAAACCATTGTGAAATTTTGGTTCTTTTTAAATAAAGACTTAAGTTATTTAATTTTTATACATTATTTTTATAAAATATTAATAATTAAAAATATTTATTATTGTGTAAAATATCTTTTAAGTATTTTGTATTGATATTTTTTATATTATATATTTATCTTTTTTTTTAACATTTATTCTTACTGTAACCTAAAATTTAAACAGTTATATTTATGTAACGGTCTGGAGATGATAATCCCTACCAACAAGAATTTAATTTATTAGGTAGTGGTTAATTTTAACTTTTACATATAGGGATTTATTTACTCCATATTACTTCTTCTATATAAATAAAAAATTATTTAAAAATATTTTTGAAAACAGCTTAACAAGAAAAATAGATTATTTAATTGCCAGTACCAGCTGACTTGCAATAAAGCGAGTATTTAAAATAAATAATTTAACACATTTTTAGCTACTAGTGTAATTATTATTGAACGTATGTAAGTTTCATTATTTAAATTAAATTAAAAAAAAAGTTTATTTTTTCTTTATTTTTGAATTTAAATAAATTGATTGCTGGCCTAAGAGTGTCATCTTTAATTGCATAGGATAAGTTAAAATTCTATTTTTTTAAACAGTACTAAAATAGTTTGTTC
The DNA here is from genome assembly GCA_019359885.1 of Listronotus oregonensis. Taxonomy (NCBI): domain Eukaryota; kingdom Metazoa; phylum Arthropoda; class Insecta; order Coleoptera; family Curculionidae; genus Listronotus; species Listronotus oregonensis. The sequence continues at coordinate 23,267 of JAHBCN010008545.1, read as the reverse complement.
TGAACTAAATATTTTGTTTATAGTTACAAAAATGGCAAGTTAATATATTTATAGATCATTTAATAATGAGAAACTTTAATTGTTGTTGCAATATCCCTGTGGAGTGAGTTAAACGGACTTAAAGTCATCAGATAAGTTTAAAATAAAAAATAAATCGTTGAAATTTGGTCTGGAAAATTGAAAGACGGATCAGTAAATATTAAGTTCAGCATCAAGTCTCGGACACAGTTTTTATCTAAATGGCATACTTTAAGAAATGGGTTCTACAGAAAAAAAGTTAAGGAAAAAGATTCCAAAAAATAATGCAAGAACACAATTTTAAACATTGATTTCCTAATAAAAACTTTAAATATACCCAATGAATTTTAATCCTGAAAAGACAGTTTGGTTTTATTTTACTCTTTGTGATTATTTTTTCCTAAAAATCTGAAATAAATCTACACAATACTTATATTTTAATTTAAAGATATAGAATATAATTAAATATAAATATAATATTTAACTACAATAATAAGTAACATACCTAACGTTTGAATTTTACTAATAAAATAAACTTTTTGTTGTATTATTGTTTTCTGACAATCTTGCCATAAAAAAAAATAAATTTAACTCTTAATAGACTTGTTTTTTGACATATTAAAACGTTGGTGCAATATTCCTTTGGTGTGAGTCAAACGAGCAAAAACTCAGCACAGATTAGTTTAAAACTAAAAATGAATCTTTGGAAATTGGCTGGTTAAATTGAAATACATCGAAACATTGAAACAAACAGAATAATTTCAGCACCAATTCTCGGATAGCATTCCTAAGACTATTAAAATGGAATCTTTTGCTTTTTTAATAAATCTTCTTTTACAAAAAGTTTCATTTCCTGACCAACCAACGAGCTGTAGGGAACCCGTTTCTCTTTTATAAGCATTTCCATGTTTCGGCTAAGAAAAATTACCCAGCATAATTTCTTCCTTCGCCGTCCTTATTAAGAAAATACAAAATATCTCCCTTATGCATCTTGTGCCTAAAAAAGCACCCTTTGTCAACATGCTTTCCACTAGAATGCCTACACTATAAACTTTGCTGCCTACAGAACTCTTTTTTTGTATTTAAACTACCCAATAATTATTTCAGGGATAATAAACTGCCTTTTGCTTGTTTATACATAATCACTGAATATTATAACTAAAGTCCCTTCTTCTTCTTTTTTTTCCTCGGAGCCTTCTAGATTTACTACCGGAAGCAGCGCAGACTCTTGGGCTTTTTGTGCCCAATCTCCAATTATCTTTTATGCCAATTCTGCCCTACAATCGAAAAACCTAGTAACTCGACTTACTATGTTTTTGCTCTGTTTAAATATTTGAGATCATTCGACTGAGCTCTACCGCTGGCTATTTTTAAACTTTTATTCTGATCATTAGTTACAAAGATATTGTGATCTAAGTTTTAGCAAGTAGACTTACTAAACATATTTATTTTAGCATGTCGAGTTACTTTTATCTTTTTATCTAATTAAATAGTCAAATAAAAAAGTACAAACAAAAAATTTAGTAACTCATATCATAAAAATATTTTTCTTAAATTTCCCAAATAAAAATATAGTAACTTTATGTAGTGTTTTTATACTTTAAATTTACGAACTAAAAACCTAGTAAATAGAGTTATGTTCTTTTTAAATCTAATTTTATAAAACTGGTATTAGTAACTTCTATTGGATTTAAAAACATATCAATAAAACAATTAAACAACCTAGCAACTCTAGGTACTAAAACGTACTACAAAAATATTTATAAGAAATGAGTAGTACGTCTAGTTAACACAATATGATTGGTGTTCTCAGCAGTATAAAGTAGTGGAGTTAACTAGATTTACTACTTTTATAAGTCAAAAAGGAGCAGCGGGCGTTTATTTAGTTTAGGCTAAACTAATCGCGCGAATAAAATTTTTGAACTTTTACAGGATAAAAAACGGTATGTATCGTAATAAACTTTTTATTATATTTTTAATTATATTACAAAAATATTTCTCAAAAATTCAATCGAGACGGACAAGGAACCAACTCCAACTTACAAAGAAATCAGTGTTGCTGAGAAGAAAATAAGTAGGAAAAACAAATAAAAATTAAACTTTGAAAATAGATTCAAATAAAAATAAAATAAAAAGGAAACTGAAACTTTTACCTTTGTATGAATCAAAATGCAGAAAAAAGTGTTTTGAAAAACTGTCCGCCGATGAACGAAAAAAAAATATTTACTTTAAAGAACTTGACTATAGAAAAAGACAACTGTTTTTTGACAAGTTTATAGTAAAAAAAGATGTCAAATACTGAAAAGTTAACGCAGAAACAAACAAAAGATTCACTATCTTTTATAACTTGCCCTTCATTTCACGAAATTATCCCAATTTGGCAGAAAATAATGAAACCAACAGCCCAAACCAGTTATCTACTAAGGAGTCAATTATAGTTCCAGCGAATGTTGTGCAAAAAAATGCGTCAATGATAAGTACATCGGCTCTTACTAAAATGCTGTCAGTATGTAAAACAATGTTTATTCATGCACTTTAAAACTGATGGTTCCATAACAAATTTTATTACAAGAACAATAAATGACATGCCTTGTCTACAAGACAAAAGAGGAAAGGAACGTGGAGATCAAATGAAAAATATTTCTGAAGTCAATTATGCAAATGTTATAGAACATATCAATTCTTACCACCCGCAAATATCCCATTACAATATAATGCACGCTCCGCACAGAAGGTATTTACCATCTGGTTTGACAATACATCAAATTCATAAGGATTTTGTTTTAAAATATAAACCTGTAAGTTACGAGACTTACCGAAAAATTTTCGAAAAAAAAATATTGGATTTACAGCTCCCACACAGAGGGAATGTGCCTTTTGTTCGATCTACAAGCAATACTCCCATGACTAACAAGTTAACGTCCAGTATTAAATAACAAGCCAGATAAACTGCTTGCCGCAATTCTGCAGAAACAGAAAAACGTCGATAAGTCCGATACTTCAAATGACATAAATAATACTGAATCATATTCTGCCTGTGATCAATACAATCTTTACAAGAAAAGGTATACAAGTGCTAGAAAAATGTTATACTGAAGACACCACAAAATTATGGGATGATCTTTACGCCATTGACATGCATAAGACATTGTTGTTGAATAAAATGACCATAAAGAATTCTTTTTTTGTTAGCAGACTCACAGTTTTCCATGAAACCTTCGCAAATTTAAAACCTAAAGGTCAGAATAAATGTATCTTGTGGCATGAGGCCATTAAGGGAAGAAATGGTCCAGATGTTGTATCTGGATACTACAACGCTCTAATTAGGCTAAATACAAAAACAAAGCATGTCATTTTTTGGGCTAATAATTGTACGGCCCAAAATAAAAATTGGATTCTTTTTACTGCTTGTCTAGTTTTGTCAATGATAGTTGGGGACCAGAAACCATAACTTTTAAATATTTTGAGCCTGGCCACATTTTTATGAAAGCTGATGTAAATCATGGTCAAATAGGCAAAAAATGGAATAAGATAGCGCAAGTACTGGATTTTAAGGATCTTAAAAAATTGATTAAGTCTTCAAACAAATTAAACGAGGTTATAAGTTTGCATGCCGAACATTTTAAACCTTTCCAAAATGGATGTATTCCACGAAAAAAGGGCGTCGCTCTTCCAAAATTAAACGAGATTAAATCAGTACAATTTTGAAGAAGCAATTTTAAGTGAGCTACTACCGCATAAAGAGAAATTTTTTTTTTTTTTCTGTTTGCCAAGTTCAGATAATGTGGATGATCTAGGTAAAACTGCAGCTAGTATTTAGAATTTTTGCGTGCATACTCATAAAAACATTCATTATTGTTTGCCTTTATTTTTCAAAGTTGTGACCAATAAAAGAGTTTTTCTATTTGTATATTTACCTTTTATTCTAATAAATCATTAATAACAACAGTGGTTAATTTTTTATTAAACATTTATCAAAAGTAACTTTATTAGTATAAATAATAACGTTTTTTATAGTTTTTCGTTAAACATTGTATTTTACAGGCTGTTTTGCTCTTATAATAGTGTTTTGCAAATTCAATACCTCTACTGAATAGGATTTTATATACATTTTTATAAAATTATTTTATGTTTTAGTAGACTAACTAGTTTTATTACTAGCAGACTATCGTCTATTTAGTTTCACCAAATCTATATACTATGTTTTTGTAAAGTAAATTCAGTTAATTTCACTTTAACTCGAGTTACTATGTTTTTAATTTGCATATCTATAAATAGCGTATAATTAGTAACTCAAAATAATAGAATTACTATTGTTATACGTACAAAATGCAAGATTTTCTTCGTTTTTCTGAAAGAGAAGAAAAAATTATATACTGTGTATATTTTAAGTTATCGAAAACTTTATTTACAAACTAGCGGTAGGCAAGCACATTTTAAAAACTTTGGATCGACTTTGCCGAAAAAGTTGTTTTAAGAGTTACTAGGTTTTTAGATTGTAGGGCAGAATTCTCCCATTAGTCTTCTTTTTTCTACGAGTCTGTATAAGACTGGTTCGTTGATATATTCCTGTGGGCGAAGTTTTTGTTGAATGAGTATTGGGGAATCATCTGGTCTGTTTCCTCGTCCAGGATGTTTCCGCCAACCTGACTTTGTCGACATCGTCCAGGATGTTGTTATGTCCCAAACTAGCGTAGACACCAGTGGGTTTTTGTTGCAGTCGGAAGTAGTCCATTCTTGCCTCTTCCATCACTATGAGGTTAAGTGGTGGGAGGTCTAAGAGACACTTCATGGCTGCTGTTGGGGTTGGTTTAATTGCTCCTGTTATAGCTAAGCAAGCAAGTCTCCGTACCTTGGGCAGTTCTGTAACAGCAGTTCTTTGTCGCATTTTTGTTCATCATACCAGTGTCCCACGTATTAGCTTTTATAGGAAAAAAAATAACAAAAAAAGCTAGAAATCGTGTGACTTTATTATGTATCCTAATTTACATAATGCATTGTGCATATCTTTTAATATAACGGAAGAATAAAAAGACAAAGAGCGTAAAAGACATAAAATGTTCCCAAAATCGTCTAAGTCGTAGAGGATAACTTACAATTTCAATTATAGCTGTCTTAGCTCTCGGCGTTCTCTCCACAAATTGTAAAACCATGTTATTTTTGTCCCTGTGGCAACGACGGATCGTAATTTCTAACTTATTTTCTCCTATTAACAACGGCTTTATAGGTTTACCTGCACATTTATGTCAACAGCAATGGGAAAATGAAACCCATCTATTATAATATTGCGGAAAGTAAACTTTAAGTTCAAAAACAGTATAAAAGTCTGCCAGTATTTCCTCTTTTACGAAATTGGTTTGTTTTTTATCACAAACTTCATAAATCATAAAATAGAAGGACGAGACGTCTTGTTTGTTGTGAGCGACTGTCAAGTTAGTAAGATTTGCAAAAGTTACGTTTTAAAGGGAAATAAAGAATAAATAGCCAGGCCGCAAATTTAGTTTGCGAAAGAAAAGGTAACTTTTTGTCCCGTCTGAGCGGCATACTTTAAGAAATAGGTTCTGCAGGAAAAAAGTTTGGGAAAAAGGTTGCAAAAATAATGCCAGAACACAATTTCATGGCTTGATCTCTTCTTACAAAAACTTTAAATATATCGGATGGATTTTAATCCTAAAAAGACAGTGTTTTTTATTTTAGTTTTTGTGCTTATCTTTTTTCGTAAACATCTCAAAAAGAAACTAAACAATACTTTTGCTTTTTATTGTAGACATAAAATATAAAATATAATTTCAATATAAATATAATATTTAACTACAATAATTACTTACATACCTAACATTTGTATTTTACTAATTATAATTTTGTTTATTGTATTATTGCTTTATGGAAAGCTTGCTATAAACTAAAAAAAATAACATTTCAACAGCCATGTTGGTAATTAATATTATAATTTAAATGGATATATAGTGTTTTTTGTTTCAACCGTAAGTTATTTAACGATTGCTTCTTTTCAATAACCTCTTAAATGGTTTCCTTAAACTGCATTTTCTGGAGATTTACTACTAATTTAAAAATATTACATACTAAAGTATTGCAATTCAAACTTACAGTAAGTAATTCTATAATTTTTCGTAAACGTTTAATACAGTAAAGGAGGTAAAATCACAAAACGCAAATTTCGGGCAAAAAGCAGGTACTTGAAATAACTTGTATTATGCTAAGAATGGTGCCCCGTATTAAATTAAACAACTTTCGATACTGGGAAAAAGGGTTGACGGCGGGAGGGGTGAAAAAAAATTACTTACCCAATCGATAAATTATCGTGTTTTATCATAAAAACATGAAATACAACTTTTCATAAAAATGAACGATTTTTTTTTAAATTTTTGTACGATGAGTATGAAAGAAGATATGGCCTGGCAAAAATGGTTGCTTAATATAGAATGAAGAGACCGGATCATTCTGGCGTAAATATCTGAATAAATATAACTTCCACAAAAAAAAGAATTACTATTATTTTGTAAGAAGACAAAATTGGGAAAATTTTAAGACCAACCAAAACCATTTAAAATAAGCAAAAAAAAGTCATGAGCAAAATAAACTTTTTTTAATTTTTTTCATGCTAATTTTTTAACGCCATCTGGACTGTGTTGCTTGAAAAAAATAATCATTTAGTGAAAAGTCAAAGCACATGTCCAAAATATGTCCAGTCATTTTAAGCCCTATCGGATAATTCTTTTTTGTTTTGGACTGGTAAATGTGGATCCGATCTTGTTTTTTGTAAGACATTTTCAGTTTTTGGCAAGTAGCGTGAAAAGTTTATATTTTAAACAGCTAAACTCTGTAGCCTTTATTTAAAGTTGTTTTTATTTTAATTTTTTTATAATCTTTTGTCTTTAAGAAGACTTGGCCTTTTAAAAGTGCATATTTTATGTTTGCAACGGTCAATGTTTTTTTTTTCGGGTGAAAATATAAAAAAGAAATGGTAAATTCAATTGAAATTTGCCATCACCTGACATTTCAAGAATAACCTAAGCTTTAAAATGGTTTATTGTATATCTTGTTATTATTAGCCAAAAAAAATTACGGCCAAAAATTTTATTCTTTTTCTCCAATTACAAAAGACTTTTCGTTTTAATTTGATTTTCCACGGATGGGAGGGTTAATAGCTTATTTTTACTAAAAATATGGTTAGTTTGACGCTTTTAAAACAAAAAGTTGCAACAAAAAAAAATTAATAGCATTTCTTTCATTTTTTATTTAAATTTAGGGGTTCTTTTCACCCCCTGGGGAAGAGGGAGGAAGAATCAATAACATAATAGTTGAAATACGATAAATTATTTTAAAAAAATTGATAAAAAACAAAAAGAATAATCTGAGGTCATGTTTTTTGTATTCTTTCTTATTTTGGGGGTAGCTTTAACCCCCTATTATTAGCCCTTATATCTGAATTTAAGTGCAAAATAAAAAAATATATTTTTATTTATTCTGAAAAATAACATTTATTTGATAATCTGAGCTTTCCTTCCAAAATATTTCAAAAAACTTCTAAAAAGGCCAATTTTTAATGTTTTAAGGGTTTTTTAGAAATTTCTGATATTAAAATCCTAATCAGGGACCCAAAAACCTCCCAGTACCTATTTCCATGAAAATTCATTTAAGATTGCCTGAGATATTATTATTTTTTTATTTTTGGCCAAAAAAAAAAAAAAATAATATATATATATATATATATATATATATATATATATATATATATATATATATATATATATATATATATATATATATATATATATATATATATATATATATATATATATATATATATATATATATATATATATATATTATATTTAATAATTTTTATTTAAAATATCAGTAAATAAACTGTAAACCATATTGTACTTTTAATTTAAGAACACTTTAAATAATAATATTAGAAATTAATTATTCATTTATTATTGTTATGTTTCATTAAACTTTTAAAATATGAAACATTTCTTGTATGGTATAAAATATGGACATGCTTGACATTAGTTTTAACCTATGTTACCAGTTTATTACTCTAATTATCTATTTTTATTGCCTTTGTAGAAGCTGTTTATATTGTCAATGGCCAATAAAATTAGCAACGAATAGGTAGCCATATCAATATACAGGGTAAGTCTGTGAAGTGGGACCCCCCGTTTATTTCTTTAACTGTCTAAATTGGGGAAAAAAGTTTTATACAAAAATATTTTGGTTTCTGCTGCTCTATATTTTGCAAATAACGTTATGTATACAGGGTGTATCAGAAAGTCCGTACTAGGACAAAGTTAATTTTTTTAATTTTATGCATTTTTATTTTCTGTATAAAATTCTAGATATTTTTTGTCTGGCATATCATATCCCCATATTTAATTGTTTACGAGATATTCGCATTTAATTACAAATCTGGAAGGGGTAAAATCCACTCATCTTTTATTGCCGTTTTACGTTTCCATGGTTTCACCGGTTTTTTTGGCATAACAACTTTAGTAACTAACTAAAAATTCAGAACGACAGTTTTTTAAGTTATAAAATAGTACTTTAAATACATATCTAATCCTCCCAAGCAGTAACAAATTCAAAGATTTAAGAATATAGATCATGTATGTTATTTTGTTGCTTTTATTAATCTGTAAAAATACTGTTTAAATCGTTTTCTTTTCTTGTTTAATGTTTAGCCTATTTTTACTCGTGATACCTAATTACTTATTAATTATTACTATGGCTATCTCTCAAAAAAACTTCTAAAACCATAGAAACGTAAAGTAGGATTAAAAGATAAACAAACTTTTCTCTTTTTAAATTTATATTTAAACGCAAATATTTTAACAATTGAATTTAAGGATATGATATGCTTGACAAAAAATATTTTAAATTTAACGAAGAATTCAAAAATAGAACAAAAAATATAAGAAGACATTTAAAAAAATGAACTTTGTCCCTGTACGGACTGTTTGATACACCCTGTATACATAACGTTGATCGCCAAATATAGAGCAGCAAAAACCCAAAGATTTTTGTATAAAACAATTTTTCCCAATTTAAATATTCAAAGCAATAAACGGGATGTCTTACTTCACAGACTTACCCTCTATGACGTCTTGACCTAAGTCCCTAATATATTTTTTGTAATATAAATTATTTTCTGGGCCTCACTAGCTTACTCCTCTTAAACAATGAAACATAAAACCTATTATTAATAAAATTTGTGTATTTATTCTTTTGGTTAAAAAATAATTATACTCTTATAAAAAAAAAAAAAAACAACTAAAAAGAAAGTTTATTGAAAAAGTTTTTACTCATCTAATTTATCTGATAGAATATTGTTATTCCAAAATATGCATTTTATCTATTTTAATTTCTAGAGCAAGACTAATTTTCCTGACATCTTTCCACAAATTGTAAAACCGTGTCACTTTTGTCCCTGCGGTAACGACTAACGTAGTTTCTAATTTATTTGCCTTATTAGCAACGGCTTAATGACTTTTCTGTACATCAACACAAAGAAAATTACCCTTGGGTAAATATAAAGACGATATTTCTAAAATTTAAACTTTTAGTATATTTACTGTAATATATTTTTATGATGCTAATTAATAATAACGAATAAGATTTTGGTATTATCTTTTTATATTTAGAAAAAATGCATATTAAGAAGAATCATTTATTCGACTAAAAAATTTTGAGGTAAGTCACTTGGCAAAAATGGCACTTATTAAAAAATGCATTACATTTTTTAAAATTTTTTGACTTGATTATTTAACAGCCCAAAATACACAATGTATTTTTTACGATATTCGCACAAAAATATGTTTTTTTAAATGTTTTATTTATTTTTAAAGAATCCCAATGGGTTTATAAAAGGAAAATTATATATATATATATATATATATATATATATATATATATATATATATATATATATATATATATATATATATATATATATATATATATATATATATATATATATATATATATATATATATATATATATATATATATATATGTAACTATATATATATATATATATATATATATATATATATATATAAATAAACAGCAAAAATAAACAGCAATATTTGATTGAAAAAAACTAATAAATTGTTAAGTTAAATAGAAAAACTACATAAAACTAGCATCTTCCCAAATTAACAATCGATCGATCGTTTGCCAAGAGAATTGCATATTAAGAAAGATATTAAGAAAAACCATATTTTTACCTAAATTTTTCTTTAAAAGTTTATAGGCAAAAAATTTCTCCTAATTTTAAACTATAGCCACGGGTATTAAACTTGACTTATATGGTCTCTTTTTTTGTTAATAGAAGTTTTTCAACAAGCGAAATGTATCCTGACTTTTTACCCTATTTTATCTTGTAAGAAATTTAATACCAAAACTTTTCTCTTTTTATGAGTTTTTTCTACGACCAAGTCTTACAAACTCATAACCGATTAAACTGGAAAAGCATGCTTTGTGTTTCATATTTTGTTAATTTACATTACAAAAAAACAGTAATAAATCAATAAAGGAAAATATGGTCGCGCTTTGTATAGTTTATATTTTGCCGATAAGGATGCTAGCAACGTTGTTGTTTTCTTATTTTTAGTTCCCCGTACTATAAATAGCCCGTATAGCTAGTAAATAGCCAGTTTAATTTCAGTGTTCATCTAGAAAAAATCTTTAAAAATTTAAACCCAATTTAATATTCAATTCTAACTTTGTTTTATTTTCTTGTCAAAAAAATGTGCCTTGCTATTTACGTTAATAATATTTAAAAAATTGTAATTTAATAAAAAAAAGAATGCAAATATAGTATTAACTGTAGTTATTAAATCTAAAATGTAAAATTTTGTTTGAAAAGACATTTATACATCTTCATTAATTTAATACCAAAATTAGCGCCTTAGATTTTTAATTTGTTGACTGTCCAAGAGTTTAAGAAAAATAACCGTATTTTATCTATTTAGCCGGTTTTCTCGAATAAAACAAAGTTAACGATGCGAAATGAACAAAACAATTTAAAAACTTTTTAAATTAGTAAATGTCCTGGATTTTTAATTTGTCTTTTTTGTTTCAGGTTCGTATCCAGCGAGTAAATTTCGTAAGTAGAGACTAAGTTAAATTTGTTTGGAGACTAGATGGTTTCGAAGAGAATGGCAGCAATATGTTATTTTAATGACTAAACTTTTGTGGTTAGTAGTACAGCAGTTTGAGCTTTATTTAAAATATTAAACAATTTATTTTTTTGCACAAGTTTTTGTGGTATGAGCCACCGTACTTATAAACTTCCTGTTAATTTGATTTATAACTTTTAAAAAAATTATTAAACCTTATAAAATGCTATTAGGTGAATACTATTGTGCGTATATACAGTTTACTATTCAAAAAGAACTAGACCAGGACTATATGTACCTACTTAAAAAATATATAAAAAAGTCATCTTATATATTTTTCCCGCCGAATCCGAACTCCTGGTGTCATTTTGGTATTTTTTAAATGAAATTTTATTTCTCGTATATCTCTTAATTTAAAATAATATATTTTAAAGTTTAAATAATATTTTTTGGACGTTTGGAGAAAAAAAATGTTTGATACCCATGCCATTAACACCCGCCAGATGGCGGATTCCTATTTGGAAAACTAAAAATTTAAGTTAAGTTAAGTTAAGTAAAATTGTTTAATTTTTTTTTATTTTAAGTTACGAGTTAACGTTATCAAATAAAATATTTATTATAAAACCAAAACCAGCTACGCATTGTAAAATTATATTACAAAAGTGGAGAGAATGGTCGACAAAGACAAGAAGATTATTAGAAAGTTTCCAGAGACAAATTTTAGTAAAACTTACTTTTATAATAAGGATTCCATTTACAAAAAAACAAAGCATTAAAAATAGGCATAGAAAAATTTAAAAAAAAGATAAGAGTTTCAGTCATTATTTCGCAGGCAATACGAGAAGTAAGGTACAAAAAGAATTGGTGCTTCGAAACTGATAAAAAAGCAGGACACGAGGTCAACAACCTATGTAATAAAATAATATGTACTGATGACGCGTCATTTACAACATAAGGGGTATACAACCGGAGAAATATAAATTACTGGGCAGCAGTTGATCCTGATAAATATGAAATGATAAGATTTCAAGGTAGGAACTTACTTAATATATGGCGTGGGATGTTAGCAAATCAAAATTACTTTATTGTGGCTTTTTCACAGGCTAAAGATACCTTTAGTTTTCTTAAAACGAGATTAAGGACCTTTTAAAAAGATTGTTATTGCAATTCTACAATAATATTATTGTGCAGCAGGATGACGCTTCACGTCATGCTGTTTAAGCAGTGGTCGTGTATTTAAATGGGCGTTACAACGAGTGGGTTGGCCGTAACGGAAAACTTCATTTGTCACCCAATAGCCCAGATATTACCCCAATGGATACGATTTTAATGGCTGTTTAAAACTTGCAGTTTCCCAAAAGCCCAATAAAAATAATAATGGGCTACAGCAAAAACTAGTAAATTAAACTAACAGAATCAGGATTTAATATTATGGGAGTTTTTAAAAAAACTGCCTAGTTTCTAAAATAACAGAGTACCTATCGAACATTTATATAAAAATATCTGGTGTTTTTAAGTTTTAATTACAGTTTCTTTTTATGTCGTTTCTGTTTTATATGTATCAGTTTAGCAATAATAGATATGTTTACAAAAAACTACTATTTGTTACTAATTCGTCGGCTCAGTTGCCTGGGGGGCAAGGGTTTTGCAGACCGTAGCAAAATCTGACAACTTCAGAGTATGCAAAGGCTAGCATGCGTATGCATCACGGGAGCTATAAGAACAACCCCAACCACTACAGCCCCAAAGATGCTGCTAAACCTGCCGCCACTCCACATTTACATACAGGGGAGAAGTAAAGGAGGTACGCTATAGATTCCAAACGAGGTCAAAGTTCAATTATAGGACATCAAAGGATCTCAAAATAGGACCTAGAGGATGACCAAGAGGTCACAGGGTCATTGTTTGAGATGCCCTCGGACAGGTCAACCCCCCGTTTCATCTTCAACAGACACTTTCGGATTGTCATACCAGATAGGAGACGGACTGGGAAAAAGGCCCTCCAATTAAAGCCGTTCATATCTGGTAGGTATACAGATGGCTCCAAGACCAACAAGTGGAGTAGAGCTGGCATCTATGGAGAGAAGCCTAGAGAAAAAGATAATCTTACAGCTTGGTCAGCACGCCACAGTTTTCCCAGCGGTGGTCGCAGCAATAATGCATTGTGCCGTGCTAATTAAAGAAAAAGGGACATCGTCATTTACTCTCAGACAGCCAAGCGGCCCTAAAGGCCATCAGTTCTCCAACAGTTATTTCCAAACTAGTGGGGGACTTTATACAGGCCCTGGATAAAGTCGGCTTGGCAAACAAACTGCTATGGTAGCCTGGGTACCAGGCCACGAGGGCCACCCAGCTAACGAGAGGCTGACGACCCTAGCCAAAAGAGGGATCAATCATGGAAATGATAGGCCCTGAGCCATTCTGTGGAATCTCGACAGGCCTCCTTAAAGCATCTACTAAGAGCTGGGTACACAGAGAGTTTCAAAGCCGTTGGGTACAAACACCAGGACAATCGACAGGCAAAGCAGTTCACCCAAGACCTGCTCGGCCAAGTTTACCTCTCTAGAACCTACTGAGCCATAGTCGTAAAGTTGTAATGATAATGGTAGATCAACTAACAGGACATTGCAAACTCAATGCTAGCACCTGGAAAGAATAGGCCTGGTGGAGGATAGCCTGTGTAGGTTCTGCCAGGAGGCTGAAGAAACAGCCGTATATGTGTGGTGCCACTGTGAAGCACCATGGTAGGCTTAGGTTTACTAGGCTTGGTGAGGAAAAGCCAAAACCGGCAAGATATATGGAGTGGCCAGTGTCAAGACTCTGGAGTCTAGTTAAGAAGACGGGCCTGGACAAGGTACGGTAAAAGAATGATAGGAGAAACCACAATAAATCTGGGAAGGTTGCAGTGGTGGAGGTAATTTTTGCCAACTCCGCTCAAATAATCTAATTCAATCTAATCTACTCATTCGTAAAAAAAAAATAAAAGCAACTTAAAAACAAGGTTTTGTAGTTGTCTGAATAACAACACCTCACCAATGAGTAAGCAGCTATCAATCTGTCAGGTGTTAATCGCACGGTGAACAAATATTTTATATATTTAAAAGCGCAGAAAATTATACATATACTATTTTAATTTAAAATAAATTTTCTTTAAATTAAAATATATAACAGAAATTAAATAAAAATAAATAAAATTGGACATTTCATAAAGAGAAAATATAGTTGGGTAATTCTATTCAAATTTATATAAATGCTTAATCTTACTTTGTTGTAAAATTTTTAATTTCTCTAGTAACGTCCCTGTAAACAAAACTAAACCTGTCATTATTAGCAAAAAGCAAAATTAAGAAAGTTGTATTCACTAATATGAGCGTTTCCAAAATCCTACAGACACGACATCGACACAAATCGGAAATTCCAGCCGTAATGTATCCCCTCATCGTTAGAGCTATAAATAAATAAATAAAAATAAAAAAATGTCCTTTATGATTAACGTAAACAAATAAACAGCCAACATCAGTAAAAGGACTTGATCCTAACATACACCGTACTGACATATCGGATAAAAAAAAAACTTTCAAAATAATATATAAAAAAAACCGTTTTACTAGAATTGGTGTAGGTATCGTGCTGATGTTGCGTCGCTGAAAGTTAGTCGAGGAAACGAAGAAACGCCTGAGGGATTTTTTGTGCAGTAAGATGGATTTGAATGCGGTTTTTTGCATTCGATTCGTATGCGTCTACAAATTTTGTGAATAAATTTAATTATTGGGAACTGAAAAACTGCCTTTGTACAACAAAAAAAATTGTATTTTCACTTAAAGCATTTGCAAGTTTATAATTAAAAAAAATTATAACTAGGTAAATAATGATGGAAAGCCCGAATTTGTTACTCGGAGGGCCTCGACGCCGCTGAACACGAATGTGATATTACCAAGGGCCTACAAAGTACCAGGTGCGCGCTAAGGATGGCGTAGAAAGTCGTCTCCTGGGCTTTTACAATAATTTCTCCTAATATCCAGCCCAATTTTGTTACTTGGAGGTTATCGGGCGAAGCTCAAATTAATGAACATAATATTGACAAGGGCCTGCGAAGTATCTAGTTCGCGCTAAGGATCGTGTAAACGTCGTCTTCTAGAGTTTTCAGACAAATCCTCTAATATTAGCCCAATTTCCCTTTTTGTTGTTGTTGAACACGAATATGACATTGGCAAGGGCCCGCGGAGCATCTGGTGCACGCCAAGTGAATGGTGTTAATCGTCGTAATCTGGAGTTTTACTACACATTCTTCTAATATCAGTCCAACTCTATTTACTGGGGTTATGGAGGTCGCTGAACACGAGTATGATACTGACCAGGACCTACGTGAGGTACCTGGTGCACTCTAAGAATGGTGTAAACGTCGTCTTCTGGAGTCTTAATGACAATTCTTCATAATATTAGCCCAATTTTGTTATCTCAAGAAGATTTTCTTGGCCGTTAAACATAAATATGATATTGATAAGGGTCTGCGAAAGAACCTGATGCGCGCTAAAAGTGATGTAAAACGTCGTCTTCTGGAGTTTTATAACAAATCCTACTAATATCCAGCTCAATTTTTGATTCTCTGGGGTTTTTGTGGTCGTTAGGGGGCTTGCAGCGTATCCGGTGCGCACTTAGAATGGTGTAAACGTCGTATTCCAGTACTCGATAATAGGATCATAGCCTTCGAGGCACCTCCAGCAGTCCGGATAGGTTGGTATTAGTGTCGTCTTCTCTCAGAAATTTTGTGGTAATTTGTTAAAAGGTAAAATTATAATTTGTGCTTACAGTATTTGTTCATAAAATTGTTTAAATAATATTTTAAGTATAAGAAATAATTTTTTTTGAAGAAGTTTAATTCATATTAAAAATAAAATTCAGTCATCGTTTTTACTGCTTTCTTTCTATTTCTTCGATAACCCCAACTAACAAAATTGGGCTGATATTAAAAAGATTTGTTGCAAAACTCCAGAAGATTAACGTTTACACCATCCTTAACGCTAGCACTTTAGTAATTCCGCAGGCCCTTGTCAGTATCATATTCGTGTTCAGCGACCTCGATAACCCCTGGGCATCGTAAAATTGGGCTGATATTAGAAAGGATCTGTCGTAACACTCCAGAAGACGACATTCTTAGCACGCACCAGGTATTTTGCGGTGCCAATGTCATATTCGTGTTCTGCGACCTTTGAAAACCTCCCTAGTAACAAAACCGGGCTGATATTTGGAGAAATTGTCGTAAAACTCCAGAAGACGACTTTTACGCCCTACTTAGCGCGCACCAGGTACTTTGTAGGCCCTTGATAATATCATATTCGTGTTCAGCGACCTCGAAAACTTTCAAGTAACATGCCTGGGCCTATTTTTCATCATTATTTACCTTGTTATATTTTTTTTTTAATTGCACTCTTTTAAATGGCATTTTGAAAATACATTTTTTTATTCTACTAAGGTTTTTTATTATTTCCCAATAATTTAATTTTATTCATTTTCCAATAATAGTATGTTAAACAAAAACACTATTTTATTGCAATTTCCACTAATTTATTTATTAATCCTTGACATGTTTCACCATACAGTGGCTTCATCCAGAAGGTATTTAGGTACCTAAATACCTTCTGCTGAAGCCACTGTTGGTGAAACATGTCAAGGATTAATAAATAAATTAGTGGAAATTGCAACATTTAATTTATTCACAAAAATTTGTAGACTTTCATATAAATCGAATGCAAAAAAACCCGCATTCAAATCCATCTTACTGCAAATAAAAATCCTCTAAGGCCTATATATTTTGTAAAAGCTATGTTTATTCGATCAAGTAAAAAACATTCTTTAGGTACATAGATGCCCCTAGAAATCCTTTTAGGTATAATAAAAAGCAGTAAGATAGCACGTTATAATTTGATTTGAATATTTAATTTAAATAATTATTAATTCATTCATTTTTTTATTATTTTTTACTTTTTCTTTAAACTAAAATCCAACTTTTTTTCTGAATTTGTAAAAATATTTCGTCTCTATTGCAATATTAATTTAAAATTGTCTTACTCCTAAATAATTGTTACATTTTTTTAAGATTTTATATTTCATAAAGAAAAACTGAAACACATATTAATGGAAGGCATATTTATTGTGGTGTATACTATGAATTATTCAATCCTTTTTTGAATTTTTATTTTTATGAAAAACCTTTTTATATTTTTTAACTACTTTTTTTTTTTACTTTTCCTATTTTTTTATAAAGCATTTTTAACCATTTTTTTTTTGCTATCATCTTAGAAAATATAAAAAAATTATATTACTCATATTATATTTTTTTTTTATTTGTAATGTACACATTAAAATATCTAAAATATTATACAAAAGGCCACTATAAAAAAAATATCTTAAATGACTTCGTCAGTTGTTTTCGTTTCGAAAAAATCTTTAATTTTTAAATTAATTAGGTGTCAAATTATACCAGCATTAGCACATTTTTTAACTGTTGTTGTTGTTGTGTCCTAAGGTTTTTAAAACCATTTATCTCCTTACTTCATTTTTGCCATTTTTAAACATAGTAAGTATCTTTGTGAGTTCTAGATTTTTCTAACATTTTCCAGATATAAAAGGAAGTACACCTTTTTGGGGAGGTGAAAACTAATTTGAATGGTGATCTGCTTAGTTAAAAAACAACAATATAAATATCACCAATATTAAGTTAAAATAAAACAAATTAATCACATGTACAGGGTGTAAAAAGTATGATGCTCACGATTTTAATGGGCAGTAGTGGAGCTTAAAAACAAATCAATTGAAAAGGTCAAAAACATTTGGGTCATGAGTTAACTGTTTTTGAAATATGATTCTTTCAAAGTTTAAAAAAATTGGCAACACTCTTCATAGCCTGTTTCATTGAAGTTAGTCGAATTTTTTGCAAGAGTTGCATATTTGGCTAATTTTTTTAAAGGAGATTTTTATTTATATACAAATAATAAAAAAATTACTTCTTGCAATTTATTTTGATATTTAATTTAAAATTAAATTTATGTAAAAAACAATGATATTATTTGTCTAGTAATATTTGCCACGGATAAATAATTGTACTTACCACAACTCACGTATCAAAAAGACAGGATTTTCAACAAGGTAGCGTTTATTTAAAGATTTCAAAGCTTAACAAAAATACACATAAATTCGAAATAAAAAAAATATTCCAATAACACTAAAATCTTGGGCTTTCATTGCTTTTATTTGTTATCGTTTACACAACGTTTCGGTTAGTGATATATCTACAATCATTTTCAAGTGATGACACTTTCTGTTATTCTTTCCTTGAAAGTGTCTAACACTTTCAAAGAAAAAAAAATGTTATATTATTGACTGTTTTTGTTGGACGCAAAATTTAAATTAATTTCAGTTACTTTATAAATTAGTTTTGCTACAACTACTCTCATATTTATTTTACCAATTTATGTCAATGATGTAAAAAGAAACTTAAGAAAAACACGTTTGTCTTAGTATTAAAATATAAAAGAAATGAATTATAAATTATACGGCAGAACACACAATTAGAAATGGACGTTTTGCGCTAACTTTTACCTTTTACCTTTTAGAAATCCTGAAAAACTTTGACTTTACTCAATAAACATTTTAAATACAAGTGCCCTTAGTAACAGCATTGGGAAAAGCTTAAGAATTTAAAAAGAAATATTACATTTTCACTTTTAAATTGAATTTTTCTTTGAGCTGATCCAATCTGAAATAATTTTTTCGGAAAGTAAGCTTTTTGACGCATTTTTTTGGGTTCTAAATTTAATGCTTAAAATATGTTTGTCCTTAAAAATTAATAGATTTGATAATTTTTTTTTAAGACCACCCAGAATATGTTCTACAATTATAACATATAGTAAATTTTTACGCGTTTAATACTTACTGTAGTGTTATTTACGAAATATTTTCATTTCGTCTCTTTCAGCGCAGTTAAATAGGAAAGCTCATTACAATACAAGTAAATATTAGATTTATATAGCATAAGTTTTGTGGTTTCCGTCAATAAGCTGTAACACAGTTTATTTATAACATTTTAAATATAACCGAGGAATAAGGATGTGTTTTAGTCCTGGTACTTTCATTAACGAATAACTTTGTTGGTAGAATAATTTCCACGGTGACAATTGTCACAACAATTCATTATTATGGAGAATTATTCGGGAAATAATTTTATTCGTTAATGAAAGTACCAGGCTTTTAGTCTGTCTCCATGAGAGCCAGTTGTTTGTGTGACATTTTAACTTGACACAAATATCGGAAAATTAATGCGTGGGCGTTTAGTTAATAATAGTTATGAAAAAGCTTTTGTTAAATGGTACAAGGAAGGAAGTGGCCTTGATAGTGATAATGACAATGTGTCTAAGGACTATAATATTGAATCAGATTATGATATAAAGTTGTAATTCGCTGAAATTAATGTAAGTAATAAAAATAATAAAGCAGACTTATGTAAGTGACACTAACAAAACTTATATATACGATAAAAAGGGCAGTGGATGTCGGACAATTATTTTTAACGCAATTTTATTTTAAAAGTGGTATAGATCCCCTAAACCTTGGCATTTGCTAAAATCAGATTATATCCAATATTTAGGTTTTCTTGTTATTTTGGTTTAAGTATGTGTCTTAAAAACAACACTTGCCTAAAAGTACTATTCGTTTCACATGTTTTTGCTTTTTGAATAGTTGTCAAAAAAAAATTATTGCTATAAATACATGTTTATTATTCTGCCTTTTGGCTAACAGTTTTTACCGATTTAAGTTAATTTAATTAACTGCGCCGTACCATTTAAGGTTTTAACAGAGTACTGGCGTAGTTAAGGGTTTAAATGCAAGTAACACTGGGTTCGTTTTTGTCTCATTTAAATTATAAATTAACCATTTATACGAAGAAGAAATTTGAAAAATGTCTTATTCGTTCTCTTGTTGATTACTTAGGGAAAGTCTGGTGGTGTTGTATTAAATTATATTAGCTGGAATTCTTTTTAACATACCAATTGGGGATAAGGTTAGGCCTAGTCATTAGCTTATATTATAATATTCCTAATTATTTGTTTTATTTTTTTCAGTTTCACCGAACTAATGTTTTATGCAAATCGTTGGTTTAGGTACGAAAAAAAAAATGTTTTATAAAACTTTTTTAAAAGGACCTTGCTTAAACCCGCGGAAATTACAAGATTAATCTCTCAAACCTTTATTATCCTTGGCTTGTACAAAAATTACGCCAAATAGTCGTAATATTTTAAATTTTACTAGCTGCAGAGTATACGAGCGTGCGTATCGTGCAATAATAATTAACTATTTTCGCGAAGTAACTCCGGAAAATCCGAGATTAGGGCATATAAAAAAATCGCCATAATTTTTCACAGGTATAAGGAGCTTTAGCTATGATAAACGGCGGTTGCTATTCCCGGTGCACCTTTTTGTCATCAGTGTTGGGGAGTGGAAAATGGACGACAAGAGACGTACCAAATTAAAAACCTTCATAAAGAATGAAGAAGTAATGTGAATAAGAAAAACAGATTTTTGCTTTAGTTAGAAATTATTTTTTTTAATGAATCTCGTGAACTTATTTTGAATTAAAAAACACATGATATATTCGACCATTAAACAAATAGTTTTGTATTCTCCGTATTAAAAAAATAGATGTATATTATGCAATAATTAATTAAAAATTGCTGACTACTTGATATCAATTTTTATACAGTTGAAGATAATATGGTTGATAAAACTTGCAAAACTTTTTAACAAACTTAAAAAACTTTATACAATTTTTAAAGTTTTAAATATTAATTTAAAAGTTAGGGCTTTTGATGCCAAAATTAATAGTAGGAGTTATAACTTCATTAAAATTATTATTATCACAATGTCAAAACAGATTTAAAAACTTTCAGGGATTGGTTATAATGAGATTAAGTTAAAGTCTTTCTACATCTGAATTAAATACTTACTGCCAATGCTGCTTTATTAAACCAAAAGGAAATTAAAATAGGTTAAATTTCGTATATTTAATTTTCATAATTTTGTAAAACTACAACCTAAATGACACTTTAGCTCTTTATTTTAAATGCCTCTATACAGCTCGGTCCATTAAGTATTTGTTGAATAATAAATGGACTAAAAAAACTATTTAGCTGTTATTTTATACTTTATATAAGTTGGTGCCATATGGCCAAATATGTATACACAGTAGTTAGTTTTATTAAAAGTCAAATGATAAACAGGATGTGTAAAAAAATCGATTACTGCTTTGAAGTAACGCACCTTTATTTAAAAAAATGTACCAAATGGTAAATAGAAAAGCTATTAAGAGGTAGAAATCAATGCTAAACACCAAAGTCATGGCGTCGTAGTCAGATTTTTCATTTCTTTTAAATTTTTAACTACCCCTGTATTGTGAATAATATGTTCTATAGTTTTGTGGCGAATCCATGTTTCAGTAGATTTTTTTTTTGGCACACTAGCCTTACATCTTTTTTTCTTTTCGAAAAAAATCGGATTACGGTCCAGGTCCCAGGATATAACGAACTGAGCCAGCTCAGTCCTGTTGACCTCTATAAACTTGCGGATCGCCTGCAACAAAAAAGCAGAAAAACCCCCAAAAAAAATAAAGAAAACACTAATCTACGTTTCGGTGGCAAGTCGGCTACCGTTGTCAAGTTAAAATTAAAATAAAATAGAAATTTAAACTAATTTTTTTTTAAAATTTTGAATTAAAAACTTAGGATATTCTGATTGTTTTTTAAAATTATTACATTTTGTCATAACATATTTTTTTCTAAAAACAAAAAAGGAAGTGTGGTGTGTTAATTGATATTAAGTTTACCTGAAATTATTTTAGCATTAGGTAAGGTGGGCAATCATGTATTATTTAAATTAACAGATAATTTAAATTCACTTTCTTTAATTATTAGTTTTTTTAAAGAAGTTTCCCCTGTATTATTATAATTTTTGTGGTTCTAATGTAATACTTTTTTTAATGTAAGTACCAGCAAGTCGTTTTTAGATACTTTTTTATATTAATTTGTATTTTAAAAATTTAACTGGCTTTATATTTTTTTAGTTACTAACAACTACAGGTTGGTTTTAACGATATATAACCAAACTAAAATTTTAAAAATATATGTTTTAACAAGGAAAATCTTTAGTTAATAATAATAATATCCATTTATTGTATAGTTTTTAATATACTATATATTTTTTAATTTTTATAAAATCTAGAACAATTTATTTCATAAGAATTTAACCAAAATTTTGTACTTTTAATGAGACATTTTTAATTCGAATAGGAGGGCAGTACTTGTTATTTTAGTCTAACCTTTGATTCTAAATTCATTTTCAATTAAACATTATGTAATATTTTTTGAAATAAGGGTACTTTACCCTTAACCAGTTTTAAATTTTTCTGACTTATCCTGTATATTGTTTTACTTTTATTAAAACTAAAGGCTTTCCCAAACGAATTTAAACTTTACAAAATTCAATTTATGGGCATAAAATATTTTGTTTAAACAAAATTCAAAATGTCATATCATATCAAAATAATAGAAACTATACCGGTGGTACTATTAAAAATTTGAAACTACCAGTCATTTTTACGGAAGTAATACAAATTTATTAACATGCATATTTATTTTAAATACCAGCATAAAAGAACTAAATGTTTTTACTTAAAAAATTAAAATGTTATTTAATATTAAAACATAAAAATATTTAAAAAATTATTTACCATAATTTTTTGGCTACGAGATTAAATAAATAATGTTCTTGAATTTTATGATAATCGTGGCAATCTCGTGTGAGATGGTGAATAATTTTTTAAAAACTTATTTTTATTCTTAAGTAATTAAAGTCACATACAAGGTGACATTTTATTGAGAATATCATATCCAATCGTAATGAAAGAAAATCTACCCGTTGTGCTATTTCAAATTTAAAATTACCAGTTATTCTTGATAAAACTGATGTTGATACAAAGCAACTGAAAAGTTTAAAAAATACATGTACATGTTAAATACCGGCATACAAAACCATTTTTTTTTATTTAAAAAA
>JAHBCN010008544.1:0-38604 GCA_019359885.1 Listronotus oregonensis | reverse complement strand
TACTTTGGCATTTTTTTCGGTTAAGGTACTTGGAATTTCTGTTTTCGCGTCGGTTTTTGTGGCAGCTGCATTCTCATGTACCTTATTAGCTGATTCATTATTTATTTTATTATGTTCCTCTTCTTTAGTTAATGTTTTTTCACTACTCTTTGGGCTTGCCTTTGCATTTTCATCGATATTCTCATAAATACCTCCTTTTTTCTCATTGCATTCACTTCTCACCGATATCACAGCGCCAGCAGCTGAGTTGAGCCTGCTTTGTAGTCCACTTTCTTTTATTAAAGTCTGAGTATTGAGAACAGTATCATTCATTTTGTTAATCGCATGACTGACGCTGGTGGCGCTCAAAACTCTACCATCGATCATTGGAGATACCGCTTTTGCTCGGTCAAATGTAGGGGTGTCAATTTTCAAAGGCTTCGTCACTGTACTAGTGGTACTTGACACCACATCCATGGTGGAAGGAATGGGATCATCCGAGTCTATGTGACTTAAATCGAGCTTGCTTCCTCTGACCGAACTCTTTTTCCCACTATCCTCAGTATGTGAGTTGTCTGAAGTACCTTCGTTTTCTTTGGGAATAGACTTTGGAGCACTTGGTGTTTTAGGTTCTTGCTTATTGTCACTTTTAGTATTCTGATTAGTTTTAGAAGCACTTGGTGTATTACTGTTTGTTTTAACCGCACTATTCGAGGTGGTTTTACTGACACTTGTTGCGTTCGAAACATTTTTAACTTTAGCACCGAAATTTTTTGCCGATAATGTTTTAGGCTGATTAGCGTCCACAGGTTCCGCACTTAGACTACTATCACTGTTGTAGTTATTGTTTTTATTACCCATGTAGGTTTTTGGAAGCAAATTTGGCCTAGAGGAAGTTCGATTTATTGAGTTTTTTCGTGACAAAACCCTCTTTTTAGGAGACTCTGATTCCGACTGATCGCTTGATTCGGGAGGTATGTGGGGCTTCGGGGGAATCTTAGGTTTATTACTAAAACTGTTAATCTTGGACTGTATGTGGTCATATTTTTTTACAGGTATCTTTGTAGGAGACTTTAAAGGACTAGGATCTCTACTTTTGCCCACATTTGATCTAGACTGGCTTCTAGATGGGACTCTACTCCGTTCCCTAGTAGGAGAAGTAAGCCTACTAGGTGGAGTGCTTTTACTTTTCGTAGGAATCCGTGAAGGGAAGACAGTGACTGGCTGGGCTCAGGGCTTGAACCTTGGATAGGAGACAACTGTTTAAAAGCTGAAGGGCCTTTAAGATTCTTTCTCGGGCTTTGGGGAGGTCGTCTTCGAACAGTTTTCGCTTCTAAGCTCGTAAGACTTTGACTTGATTGTCTATTCAGTCCTCGAAAATTGACATGCGTTACCTTCTCCCCAAATAGAGCCCCTGTCGAGCCTTTTCTGGATTTTCCTTCACCGGCAAGTTTAGGAATTCTAGAAGAGACTTTAGCTCCCGGTCTAGGACTGATAGCTCTAGGATCATCAGGTGGGGTGGGCGAGATACTAGGGCTAGCATGTCGAGAACCTAATGGATGAAATCCCCGTCCCTTAAAGGGGCTAACACGTCCAGATGGTGATGAACTTCTTGAGTTTGGGCTGCTGGACGTTGGTTCTCCTATAATTGCGAATGATTTGTGTTTTTGACGACGGGTGGTTGGAGTTAATCTGTAGAAGAAAAAATCACATATATTTGTGTTCTTGAATAAATAAGGTGAAAAATTTACTACACTAGTTTAATAAATGATTAATCGGCAATATACATAAAATAATTGTTTAAAAATATAAAAAATTGTATAGTTTTTTCAGGATGAAATACTGCATTAAACAAACTTGATTGTTCTATATATGATTGTATGTAATATTAAAAGTTCGTAATTATTAAATAAGAAGGTAAAATGAATTTAAACTTAAAATTAAAAAGATGTGTTAAAAGGCTCTGTGAAAATGTTTTTAAATGACTTGGTGTTTACCTCTGTTCGTCCGAGCTGTTTGTAAAGGAACAAAAATTGTATTTTTGTGTAAAAACATTAAAAATACAAGGAAAAATATTTTACTAAAGTTACATTTTATAAAAAAAAAACTTACAGAGAACATTTAAAAAATAGGTACCTATTTATAAATGTTAACTTTAAATCTCCAGTAACAAAAATGTGTTGGTACCTGTAAGGGGGTGGAGCTGGAGGAGGATCGGGCAAACGTTCTGGATCCAGGGGAAGAACTGTAAATGCTCCTGGTGCTAAATAATGCATGTCCAGATCCACCTATGAAAAAAATATTATTTTTCAAATAGAGATAATTTGACCTAAATACAAATAATATGTTAAGATCTTTAAAAAGTTTGTAAGTTTATTATAAGAAATATACTCTAAATTTTAATTTCTCCTACCTCCAAATTCTTTCCTGCCCGCGGATGGGCTCGATGTTCTGGAGTTCTCATTTTTCTGACAAAAGGAGTTCAGAACTTCAATTATTTCAACATTCTTATGAATTCTTGTAGTTGCCATTCGCTGTTCCAAATATCTCACGTTGAAGTGTCGTTATTGTCCAGTCTCATATCTAAAAAAATATACATAAAAACATTTTTGTCAATTACGTATGGGTTATTGAGTATAATAAATAATAATGGGTGTAATAATGAGAAGTTTATGATTGATAACACAGGTCCACAAAAAAAAGTGGTGTGTGCTGAGTGTCGGACTAAGATTTTCAAACGTATTTTTTTCTGTTGAATACAAATCTGAAGTCAAAATTGGGGGTCAAATAGCAAAAAATCGAGAAAAGGCGTAGTTTTAGATATTAACGATGTTTTTTAATTAAGACGTCAATATCTCAAAAATCATAAAAAATACACAAAACTATATATTAACTTAAATTTATATAACCTTTTTGTCCAAATGCAATATTTTTCAATGCAATTTTATTTTTTTTCATTTTTGGATTTTTCCTGCAAATTTTAAGTGATTTGGGAGCTTAATAATAAAATAGATAATTTATAATAAAAAAATCACATTATTAAAAAATCTATTTTGAGCTGAATTTTTTTGTCAAAATTACATTTTTGTTTATATCTCTTTTAACATTTATCAAAACTAGGGTTGCCGCGAGACACGAGATACGAGACGTCGTCTCGTCTCGAAGCCATTTTGTCTCGTCTCGAGAGCATTTTGTCTCGAATTTCGAGACGAGACGAGATAAAATACTTCGAGACAAGGTCGAGACGAGACGAGACATCTCGAAAAATTTTAATGACCAAAACTAACAATATATTTCTAGTTCTTAAGAATTATACAGGTTGTTTAAGATTTAGTGTTACAAACTTCGACAGCAGTTGGATCTTGCAAAAATAAGTTTCTATAAACATAGGTCAAGAAATGCATCGTTTCAGAAATACAGGATGTTAAAAAAAGAAGCTAAAATTAATTGCCTTAAAAAGTATATCACCCTGTGGTTTTATAATTTTTTAATTATTTTGAATATTTCACTCATGTACATATTTTCCCATAAGGAAGTGGTATTATGGAAAAATTACAGCGGAAATTCCACGTCGTCTAGGCAACGTGGTTTTTCCACTTACTGTCAAATTGACAATACAAAATGTTTAAATAATAATGACGGTTTTTTAAATTAATATTTAATTTTAAGTTAATAAACTTTATCTACGTTTTTGATTCGTGAAATATTCTCCCTAAATACCGCTCGTGCTTTAAAATGAACCAGATATTTTTTTACTCATGCGTGTATTCTTTAAAAATTTCACTCGTCCCTCGGACTCGTGAAATTATAAGAAAACACGCTTTCGTAAAAAATTATCGGTAACTTTTAAGCACTCGTGGTAATACCCCCGATAAAACAACTTAAAATACAACTATTTTGTCTTCTGATTTTTTTTAAATTTTGCTTTGCTTTCAAGAAAAAAATTTAAACCGATTCTTTTTTTATACCCTTTTGAAAAGTAGAAGTTTTAATTTGTCTCTCGAAAAAAACCTAAATAACGAAAAAGTTGTATTTTGAGTTGTTTTATCAAAATAATTGTTTTAAAAAATTATGTACAATTAAAGCTTTTTTTTAAGTTTAGGACCCTGCGTATTTCCAATTTCGAAACGATGCATATCCGAACTTATGTTTATAGAGACTTTTTTTGCAAGATCCAACTGCTGTTAAAGATTTTAAAACTATTGCTCAAACACCCTGTATAATTATAAGAAACATTTTACCTGTGTTTTGTAGTTTATGACTTATGTTTCATTATCTTTTAGATTTTTTTCTATTTTGTGGACAATTTATGTCACTTATATGTTCTATATTTTTATTTTAAATAAAAAAAAAATTATTAGGTTCATTATTTTATTTTTAGTTGCAAATTGTGGGTGGCCGTAAAGTCTGAAATCACCAATTTTTCGAGACAACTACACAATTTTGAGAAAAGCTCAATCACGTCAACTTTTCTTTACAAGGCGTGTTATAAAAAAAATATAAGCATTTATATAGGGTGTTCCATTTTTAAAAAATATTAATTCATCTTCTTACTTCTTACAAGCTTCAAACACAAGAATGAACTAAGGAAAAATGTCAAAACATTTTAAAAAGGCAACCGATCTATAGATCTTTAAATAGTAAAAAACATGCAAGAACTATTGCCGCATCCCGAATAAAACGGTGTGTCGGCAAAGTATACAGGCGGCGCGGCGGCACTTTTTGATGCCTATGCAGAGGGTTGTTTTGAATGTTTTTCTGTTACTTTTTGCCGCTATTATGTTTTAAAAAGTTTTATTTAAACTGAAAACAATGCATCCTCCTTAAAATACATATTGCTTGCAGCAGATTTTGCAATTAGTTTGTAGGTAGGTATATAGTGTACAGGGTGAGTCAACGATGGCGAGGAGTAAGTAATTTAATGCCTTGAATATAAGATGTGTAGATAATGTGCTTATGTAAGTATTAGGTATATGGTTAAATAGTAGCTTAAATTTTAACAATATTTTAAATTAGACAGGGCACGTCCATAAAGTGTTAGGGTGCTACAAAAATATTTTTTTAAAATGTAAAATAGAATACCTATACCTACTCATATTTTACAGTTTTGGATTATATTTACTTAATTCTAATAATTCCTATACCTACTTTACATTCTATACCCAAAAGTTACGTTTGTATAAGAATATTGCCATTTAGGATAGTTTGGGTATACTTAATTATTATGGAAAAAGTTAAAAATTGGTAAAAAAAATGAGAATGAACATTTTTAAAATTAAACATTGAATTAATAATGTAATGATAAATATGTGTGTTCCATTTAAAAAATAAGTCTTTTATCACCATCTTGTGCCTCTGTGCAGACATAAAAATTAGTTTAAAAAATGTGTAACATGTACCTAAAAATAAAAGTCGACGGGTCCAAGCATTTTTATAAAACTTCCGATCTAATTTTTATTGAAATTATCCTATACATTACTAATGCACTGTATATTGAAATTAATTTAATTGAAATAAACCAAAACAACTCGAGACAAACAAGACAAATCGAGACGAGACGAGACAAACGTTTGTCTCGTCTCGTCTCGATCCTTGTCTCGTCTCGCCTCGCGGCAACTCTAATCAAAACTGTATATATCATAAATGTTTATATAACTTTTTATATAGACAACTTTAAAAAGCTAAATTTTTTGTTTTATGAAATTTTTTGTATCTCTATTCTATATAGTCGTAGTCCAAACATTTCGTGGTAACAAGTTTCTACCGGTAAATGTAACGTATGACTTTTTTGGTTTTTTTTCGATTTTTTGATGTTTGATCCCCAATTCAGATTTGTGTTCAGCAGAAAAAAATACGTCAAAATATCTTAGTCCGACATCACTTTTTTTGTGGACCTGTGTTCTTTTGTGCCCAAATATAAAAAAATATCAAAATACTATTAAATTCAGACTTGCGTTTAGTAGAACAGGATCAATTTGTCATTATTTTAAAAATTTTAAATTATCCAGAAACCTATACATTTTGAGCAAAATGCCAAGCCAATTTTTACAGACAATCTGAGTGAGACCTATTAACCATAATTTTAGCAGCCATCTTATATATTTATAATTTTATTGCCAAGCACATATGTTCTAAAAACCAGGATTACACAGTGGTATAAAGACGAGCTAAATTAGCAAATAAAATTACTACTTTACAAGAATACTATTAATCATAAAGTATTTACAAATATTCCAAGGGAAGTTTACAAATTCGGTTACAAGTTACAAGGATATGACCTAACAGTTTGCAGACATAAGCTGTTATTAATTCTGCAAATCCGTTAGTTTTATTTTTACATCCTAGATTAATTTTATAATTAACTTTAAATACGGGCGGGAATTAAAAGGTATGCCAAATTTAAATTTTTAATTGTTTTTATTGTTAAATTTTTGAATCTTGCTAAAGGGACCATTATTAAAATTTTATACGCAAAATTTCCAGATATTTTTTTTCTTTTTTCATGACTATTAAAAATAATTTATAATATTATCTACATAATTATAATATATTTTAAAATTTAATAATAATATTGTTTTTGTCAAATAAAATAACACACCCTTTACAAAAAGAAAATAAAATAATAATAATATTTTAAGTATAAAATTTCCCTTGGTCCTTTAAAAATAAACTAAAAACCCAGAATTTTCTTTTTTAGTTTTTTTGAATTAAAAGGAAAAGCCCGAAAATTAAAATTACCCGGAAAGCTTAAAAGGGGGCAAGATTTTAAATGATTTTTTAAAAAATGCATTGAAAATTAATATTGACCCAAAATTAAAAAAAGGAGACGGGGCTTTTTAAAAGAAAAATTCCAAAAAAAAAAAATTTTTAAGAATATCTATTTGTCATTTTATGTGAGGGTGAAAATAGGGGGGGAAAGAAAAAATTTTAATATTTTATTAAATGTTTTCAATCTAAAAAAAGGCTAAAGAAAATTCAATAAACAAATGCTGATCGGATTTAGTTTATATAAAGGGCATTGATTTTTAAAAAGTTTTTGGGGTCAAAAGTTTCGCCAAAAATTTTCCCTTAAACGAAAACCGGTACTATATTTGAAACAAAGAAAATCATTATCATTGAATTTTTTCCCCTCCAAAGAGAGCACTTAAAAAATCGAGAGAGTTTACTTAAAAAATTTTTCAAATTTGGACAAAAACTATATTGACCCATGCAGCTGGGGTTGGAGAAACAATGTTACAAAAATTTTTTTAGAGCCTGTTTTTTTCTAATGGTCAAATTTTTATGAACAAAAGGCGAAAATTAGGGGGGGAATGGAAGAAAAAAAAAGGGAAAGGGGAAAAACTCCAAAAAGACCAAAAAAACCGGGCTAGTTTTGGGTTCTTGGTCTTGTGTCTTCAAGCCCAAAGAAAGGGGTCTTGGTCTTGGTTTTGGTCTTGCTGCAAGAGTCTTGTTGGTTTTGGTTTTTTTTGTGGGTAATAATTTAAATAAGAATTTTAAAAAAATAAAATTTTAATATTTTAAATAAAAAAGATGGAGACTATATTTTTTTTTTTAAAATTTTTAAAAATATACCAATTTTAAACCTTACATGTACTTTTAAAATTATTTGATTATTTTTAAATTTTTATTTTTTTAACTTCATTTTAGTGATAAAAATATTTAAATTTTCTTTGAAGAAGCATAAAAATTTCAAACTGAGTATCGAGGGCAGAAAAAACTTTTAATTTCAAAAAAAATGAACCAAAGAAAATATTCTTATATTTAAAAATTGGTTTCTAATTTAAAAAAAAAAGGGATTTAGGAAGTTTTAGTTCAAATAAATTTAAAGTTCAAATTTGTTAAACATTTTCCTCAGTTTGTTAAAAAATTTATAAACTTCTGATTAAGGGGGCTCGATAATGCGACAAAAGATCGATATATCCGAAACCCTTCATAATGGTAAAAAAATGAATATACAAAAATTATAGAAAAAGGGCGTAAAAAAGTAAAATTATTTTTTATTTCAGAAAATTTTCCCAAAAAACCACTACCACTCAAAAAACCTTCCCTTTTTTTTAGCAAATTTAAAAAAAAAATTATAGCAAAAAAAACATTTAAAAAAAAAGTTTTTTTTATTTTATTATTGGAAATTCTTAACTCATATAGGTACAATGTCGAGGGAGATGGTTTTTTTTATATCATTTTCGGTTTTGACAAAAATACGTCATCATTATACTTTGGCATTGTTTTGACTTTTCCGTCTTTTTAAAACCCGGAGTTTGGGAAATTTTTAAAAAATTTTTTTTTTATAAAAAATATTCCTATATAAAAAAGACAAATATATTTTTTTTTAAACCATCACTTTTACATTTATAACTTAGTTTAAAGGAGCACCCCAAAAAAAGCCACTTACAGTGTGGCACAAAATAATGTTTTCCTGGATTTGGAAATTTTTGTACTTTAGTTTTTCCCCTGTCGTAAACGGTTTTGGAGATACGAGCTTGTCGGACCATTGAGTCAAATCTATTATTTAAACATTTACTGAATCTATAAATACCTTTAGATAATTTTATTAAAACGAAGTGATCGATTTAATTAATATTTTAATAAAAACTTTACTTAAATATTTTTTTTGGCAGTTCTCGACACATTTTTTTTCATGTCTGTATAAAAAACTTTGATATTAAAAATAAAAAATTTAAATTATTTTTAAATTTAAAAATGACAAAAGCAAGAGTCTTGCAGGTCGGTCTTGGTCTTGCGTAGTTTGCACCCTCGGTCTTGGTCTGGTCTTGGTCTTGATACCCGGCCCTTTGGGCTTGGTCTTGGGAGAAGGGTGACCTTGGTCTTGCTTGGTCTTTCTTGGTCTGCCAAAGAAGAAAGACCGTGCATTATTATCTCCATCACTACTGCTAGGTTAAAAGTAAATTTGTTTTCTTTAAATATGAAAAATCCATTTCAGGAAATAAAAATAACAAAAATTTTTAAAGGGTTTAAAAAACATATAATGGGGTATTTTTTAAAAATGTCCACCCCTATGAATAAAAGTAAGGGACCCCTTTGTTCGGGGAGTAAAAACTCCCAGGAAATTTTTTAAAAATCAATGTGTACTGAGTTGGTTGGGAAAAAATTTAAATTTGGACTTGTTCTTTTTCTCTGTGAAGCATATCTATTTATGCTTTTTTATGAATTAAAAATTAGTACAAACTGTTTTATTATTACACCCCAAAATTTTCTTTAACTACTTTCTTAATCGGTGCCATGTTAATATAACTTTTTGATCTCAATGCTTTGGTTTTATTTCGTAAAAAATCCAACTTTTTTTAACGCTCTTTTCGAACAAGAGCACTTAAATGTCAAATTATGCTTATGGTAAAACATTCGATACTTTTCGTAAAACTTGTTAAAGTTACTTGCATGACGTTACACTATTGTATTTTACTTTTATAAAAATGATTTTTTTATACAATATTGCATGACCCAGAGCTGTCAAAGTACTCTTAAATAGTACTTCAAGTACAAGTACAGTACTTTACTTAAAGTACTTTTTTTACTTGAAGTATTTTTTTACTTCAATTACGTCGAAATAGTTCAAGTACTTAAATAAATACTTCAAGTAATTTACTTGGTCAAATCAAGTAAAAATCCAAGTATCTTCATAAAACTAATCAAGTATAAGTACAAGAACTTCCTAATAAAAAATACTTGAAGTAAAATACTTGATGTACAAAAGAGTACTTTAAGTAAAATTTTACTTGAAGTACTTCAAGTTTTGACAGCTCTGGTATGACCCGAAAATACAGACAACGAATCAAAATTATCATATTTTTTTCTTTTCTTGCCCCTCGCCGATGATTTTTTGCATACGGGAGCACTGATTACAAATCTGATGTAATTTTTTTTACACGTTTTATTTTCAAGATATTGACTATTGTAAAAGATACTTAAATTAATCTCTAATTTAAATAGAATGCTATGAAGTGACCCTTTCTATTCCTTCAATGTTAAAGCAGATGATATAAAATCTAACATTACACAATGAAACGCAGTAAAGTAAATAAAATATAAATATATTAAATAATTTTAATTATTCTAGATAATTTCGTCCAAAAACCACCAATTTTGTGCAAAAAAAAAAAGAAAAAAAACAGCAAAAGTGTAGTTAGTTTGAGTTTGGATATTTAGAAAACGAAAATTTCCCAAAAAAAACTTACTTAAGATTTATTATTTACACACCAAAAAACTAGATATTGCAAGGAAAACTTCAAAATTGACGAAGGACAACAAAAGCAAAAAATTATTTTCGTTATTTATTTTTCACAATGACCGTTATTTTATACTTGGTACTAAAATATTTGGAGGTCCGGGCCGCATATTTGTAAATAGGAGACGCGTTATCCCTTCGGTAAATCTCGGCATGCCCGAAGAATGCTTAAATTTTCAGAGATGCGTCCGCCAGAGTCCTCCCGATACTCTGCTATTTACTGGAGGAAGTAACAAAGGGAAATTTTTTTTTTTATAATTGATAAGGGCCTAGTTCTGCATGGGTATGTCGGGTTTTTTACGGTTTTAGCTTTGAATTAAGATAAAAAAATGCGTGAATTACCAAATTATTAGAATATAAAAGTGGCCCAAAAAAAAAGACAATGAAAGTGTTGGAAACAAAACTGTGAGAGAGAATATCTAGAAGAGTCAAAATTATTAAACTGGAGAAAAGTTGCGGGTAGAATGATAGTGAAAAAAAAAGTGGACGAAGCACTACAATTTTATTATAAAAAAAATTGAAGACCGAAAATTTTTGTCTAGCTGTGGAAGCCTATTTAAATAATATAAAAACATGTTTTTTCCAAAATTTCTTTTTCGCCTGGTCTTCACACAGTTTCAAATATAAGGGGGCTGCCAGAAAAAGTAGCTTCCCGGGGTTAAAAAGTCGACGTAGGGGAAAAATATACCAGTACAACTCAACATCGGATTTAAAAAAAGACAAAAGCACCCCATTCATTTAAAGAGTGTAATAAAAATATATTGCACTAGGCGCTAATAAATTTTAAAAAATGAATAAAATTGCGCATGTACCTTTTTTGTTGGAATAACACATACATTTTAAGCAATAAAGGAGATTATATTTAAAAATAATGTACGTGATATTTTATATTCAATTTATTATGGTTGTTTTTACCTTTGTGCACATACATTCCTGTTTGGTTTGTAAATGTAGGTTTATATTGCTCAATAAAATAGATTTTAACCACCCCTCTTTAAATTTTTCTTTTTAACCTTTTTTTTTTACTAAATTAAAGATACCAATAAAAAAATCTTTTTTTTCAAACCCAAAAAAATGTTATACAGGGCATCTCAAAAAAGCAAGCAAATTAATGTTACTGTGTTATTTTAATGGAACATTCCCCGTATATTTATACAAAGGGAAAAAGCCCTTAAGACCTTTTTTCAGTAAAAAAAGAAGCTTTAAAGGAAACCATCTCACTCATCTGCTATATGCGCTTTATTCCGCACATTTTGCTAACTTTTCCGTTCGTCGTTTACCAACTTTCTTCGGCTTGCCCTTCATCTTTATGGACGCGTCTTTGCTTACAAAATGCGTCCGGGCCCCAAGTAGTATATATTGAAGCAAAACCAAAGGTTCTTTTCCCTATACCCGTTTACCTCTTGTGTCCTGCATAAGTGAATAAAATTGTTTTACAGTACTGGCCTTATATTAATCTTAAAATTTCCTAGAGAGAGACTCAATGGATGGGCATTGGCGTTTATTCTTAAAAACATTTCTGTATCTGAAGGATTTGAATGAATCATCTACAAGGATGTATTTTTATAAAATAATGTCATCAGCCTCCACAGGACTCATTTCTGGATACGCCACTGTTTTACAGTCCAAATGATGTTTTTCGGAAACCACTTATCTTAATATAATGACCTTTTCGTATTTATTGAATTTTTCAAATAAAAACACATTATGTTAACCATACACACTATCAACACAATCATGTTTGTTTTAATTTTTGTATATAATTAAAATCTTAAAACACTTTTAGGGCCCTACGTTCTTTCAAATATTTTCATTTCATCTAGCACTAAAGGAAACGGCTTGAGACACTTAAATTGATGTGTTTTATATGATTTCCGAGATATTTTTAAACTCTTAAAAAGACATCGTCGGATTGAGTTTTCCGATAGCTGTTTCCTGTGTTTTCTAATATTTTTTTCTAGCGTTTAAGTCTGGCTTAAAATGAATATTTTAATTGGTCTTTTTCGTGTTTATTTATAGTTGGATGTTTTAAGTGGATAGTGGATGATGGATCAAGTTCATTATCTTTCCTAAGAGTGTGTTATAACGAATTTTAATTTTGTGAATGTGTAAACACAAATATAAAATACCATATTTTTAATTTAACGATGACTATTTTTGACATAGAAGAAATATAATTCTTCTTTTTTTTACGGCAATCAATGCCATATACAGGTCGGTCAACAGAAAAAAGTTATGGGACAAAACTGTTGAGAATTTAACTTTAGGCCTATTTCTCCAGTTTTAAATAGATTTACAAAGAGTTAGGAATTTGGTATTTTTCCGACATACTGTATGCATAAAATATATTTTTTTGTTTTCATCACTAAAAATTATTTTATTAGCACCCATTAACTAACTAAAAACAAATAAAATTATTTTTTTTATTGTATTTTAATGTAAATACTTATTAAAGGCATTTTAAATACGTTGGTTCAATAAAAAAATATAATAATATATGTAATCATAAAAGGGAAAAATATTAATTGAATTGATAGGGGATAAAAAGTTTTTTTGACATAAACATTTGGGAGTTATAAAAGAAAACCAATAATTGTAAAAGTAAGGGGCTATATGGCACCAGTTCCAAGAAAAAATAAATAAAAATTTGGGGGCCTAGGAGAAGACCGGTAATGGATTCATGGTTGAAACAAAAGGCTAAAGTAAAACTTGAAGGGTTAGTCGATAGTACTTGTAGGTCATCAATCCAATGCGTTTTTAAAGCCATTGACCGTGAAGGTTAACAGTTATTATGTTTTTTATTTTAAATATTAGTTTATATAACAATACTCATATATTATTTTAAACTGTATTAAATAATGTTTGTTTAATGTTTTTAAAATATATATATATATATATATATATATATATATATATATATATATATATATATATAAAATATATAT
Source organism: Listronotus oregonensis (assembly GCA_019359885.1). Lineage (NCBI taxonomy): Eukaryota > Metazoa > Arthropoda > Insecta > Coleoptera > Curculionidae > Listronotus > Listronotus oregonensis. Next base: position 25,437 of record JAHBCN010008544.1, on the reverse strand, counting down.
ATATAAAAAATATATATATTTTATATATAATAACCTGATTTATAAACATTTTAAAATTGATATAATAGATACATTTAGATCATTTTAAGCATAAAGGGTTTGTTACTAAGTTAAGAACATTTATACTATTTTTTATTTTTATATTAAAGTATCTTATAAAGCCTTTTTTTGACTTCTTTTACGTACCAGATAAGAACCCAAGTACAAAAAAGAGACACCACATGATCCACCAGTTACATTTGAGAAGCCGAAAAAGTGGGAACGTCCAGTGATTGGTAATAGACAACAATATGGGCAAACCCTCCAAACATGGAAATTACTGACTCCCGAGTGTCAATTCAAATTTCAAAGTGGAACAAGAAAAACATCCAAGTGCCAACGATTTTAAAGTACTTATATATATATTGACAGTGGTTGTTGTATTGTTGTTCTTTTTAAAAATAAAAACAGACCTATCGAAAACAACTTAAGAAGAATCCTCCAGAAGGGGATGTACCCCCCGACTCCAGCAGGAACCAGCTTGAGAAGTCCCAAAAACGAAACCCCAACCACAACCATGGAGACAAAAAACGGGCAGACGGGGCGATAGGTTTTATCCCCCGTTGAGCGAGGAAAACGTCCCAATGGGCACGATTGAATTAAAAAAAGGTTTTTCCAAAACAGAGTTTGCAAAACTTAAAAATTGCAATTTTACCAGTACTGTGATAATTTTATTTTACAATGTGAATTCACAAACTATGTATTTTTACCAGAACAGTTTGATCATGCAAGACTTAGCATCGTTGATCTGGACAATGGTATGGAAACACTATTATTCCGGAAATATATATATTAAGAACGTAGAAAGTGCAGAATTTTAAATTTACTAAGCAATGTAAACGTGACATGCGCTAGAACCGACCATAAAATAAAATATAGTTCGGGATGTGGGAACGCAGAACAGATAAAAAATTAAGATACATAATCTTAAATGATTTTCACACGTTATCAACTGGTGGTCATGCGGGTGTACAACGCATGTACGCAACAATATAAGGAAACGATATTTTTGGGCAGGTCTCAAAAGATGTGGTTAATTTTGTCAAAACTGTATAATCGCTGTATGGTGTAAGTATCCGTAAATCCAAAGAAGGTACCAATGGTACAACAAGTACACAAACTGGCATTTCATCTGAAAAGGTTGTACTTAACCTTGTAGGCCCTCTACCTGAGGATAGCCAAAATAAAAACACATTTCCTTGATGCCTAGTACACCAACAAAGTTTGTAAGATGATCCAATAGAGGATAAGGAAGCAAACGGCAGTGTAAGGCATTTGCAGAAAATTTTATACTACGATATGGGATACCTTGTGAAACTTAACGGACCAAGGCTCAGTTATGTCTAGCACGTTTAAAGCAGCTTGTAAACCATGAGAGATCCAATAGCAAATTCTAAGCATACCATCAGAAAACGCTTGAGGTCTGGAAAACTCACAACATTTGGGCGGGCTTGCGTATGCACTGTCAAAATATAAAGAAAGTAATGGGGACATTGGTATCGTGGCTGGTGTTTTCATATAACAACACGGTAAACACCCTAACACGCTGCGCTGGTCTATATGAGCTATTTTGGTAAACAAGCAAAATCCTGTCAAACCTGACTTAATCAAATCGATCCCTTTGATATAATTTTGAGGACTACCCATTTGAGTTGAAATTTAGATTGCAGACTGCGTGGAATGATGCAGAAATAACTGACTGTCTCAAAAAACTGCTGGGAGAACCCAATAAAAGATGCAAGAGTGAATTAAAATCGGAGACATGGTCCTATAGAAAACAAAATGTAGAGAATCCCAATGTAGTTTTGAAAAACAAACAATAAGCTCTAAGGAGGTACATAAAAATATTATTAAACCTTATTTTTAAGTCTGAATTGCATGTAGTATATAAGATAGCAGAACAAGTCTGAAACATTTTTTTTTTCAACTCTTTGTGTAGTGTAAATGGATTCATGGTTGAAACAAAAGGCTAAAGTATAATCTAGAAATATGCTTGAATGATAGTACTTGTTAGGTTTGCCAACCCAATGGAATGTATCTAGCCATTGACCGTAAGGTTAACAGTTATGTTATATATGCTACGGCTGAATATTAGTTTATATAACACTACTCATATGATACAAATCAAAGGCTAAATATGTCTGTTTAATGTTTAATATATATATATATATATATATATATATATATATATATATGTATATATATATATATATATATATATATATATATATATATATATATATATATATATAATAACTGATCATATACATTACATTTGACATAATTGATACATTTAGGATACATTTAGATGGCAATAAGTTAGTTACTGGGTGCCTAAGAGGATTATACCATTTTCTTATTTTTATTAAATATGTTTCTTTATAAAGCCCTTGTCTTTGACTTCTTGACGTGTAATTCAGATACGAACCCAAGTACAAAGAAGAGCGGCCACCACAATCGTGCATTTCATGTTTTAAATAAAGAAAATGGCAAAAACCTTTAAACTTCTTTTACTAATGTCTAATAGAAGGATAATATCAAAAACAACTGAGAAATAAGTAGTTATTTTGATATTTAAAAAGGGAGATATATTAAATTTAGAAAATTATCGGTCCAAAAGTTTATTATCCCACCTTTATAAGCTACTCTCTCGAATAATTACCAACAGATTAAGACAAATTTGGACTTGTACCAATCAAATAAACACGCTAGATTCAAAAAATACTACAAAAGACCATCTCCAAACAATTCGAACACTTATAGAGAAAGCGACGGAATAGAATGTGCCACTACACCTAGCGTTTGTGGACTATCATAAGGCTCTCGATACGATTGACAAATAGGCCTTCTTAGAATCTTTAAAAAATGCAAAGATAGACTATAGACACTCTATGATCAGGGATATACAGGGTGTTCGGAAATGCGTTGTAAATTTTAAGGGTGATTCTAAGAAAATTAATGTTAGTAAGTTTATTTGGCAAATGTCGAGATCTCCATGGTTACGAAGATACAGGGGTGCAAAGTTCAATTTTTAGTTTTGTTTTTCCGCCATATTTACATTTATTCTACCATCAATTAGTTGATTTTCGGCATACAAACCAAGCCTTTGGGTTCTAATATTGTACGCTGAAAGTGAAGTTCTTTTTGAACACCAAGCAGTCACTTTACCTGAAAACACAAATTATTTCATCTCCTATCTTTTTAATCAATAAATATTGTAAATCTGAATACACCAGCTTAAAATGACAATTAAAACCAAAAAGAATGTACTATCAATGCCTTCGATAAACCAAACCATTTAGCCACAAATCGACATTAAAAGTTTTTATCGCTCTTCTGATCCAACAACCAATGTATTTAAAAGAACTCAATAAATTGTTAGTTTGCGTCAAATTTTGCGAAATTTGACAAATATTGGTTGCATTACTGTTTAGCTAAAATAACTGGTGTTAAAAACATACATTAAGCTTATAAAATGGAACGAGAATATTCACATATGGAACGCAGAAGAGGACCCACAAGATTTTGAGTATTGCAATCATCTTAGTAATGTCTATGTGCATCGAACTTTCATCAACATTCACAGACGACTCGGTGAGATAGGTTCTTTCAAAAATTGGGTATTTCGATAAAGGCAGACTGAGTGTATGTTAGAACTGTTAGAAAAAGAGAAAACAAAGAGTTATCGAAAGAGTAGAAAAAATCCAAGTATTAGCACAAGGAATCTTGCGTAACAAGAGGGAATTGCTAATTTACAGCTTGGCAAATTCTTCATGAAGAACTTCTGTCCCCATTTCATGTTCAGGAAGGTTCAAGCACTTTATGGGGGGCACTCCGCCAACTACGACTGGACATGTGCAATAGTTCTTTGGAAAAAATATGCGGAAGAAAATAACCAGTTCATCGAATTAATTTTGTTTACTGACGAAGCTACATTCACGCTAGAGATGGGATTACAAATTTTCGTAATACGCACAAATGGTCTTATAAAAAACCCTCACGTCATTAGAAAACAGCATCAGTGAAGGTTTTCGTTGATTAGAGTGGGCTAGAATTGTAGGAGATCATCTAAGAGACCTTAATTTTATGACGGACTGTTAAATAGACAGGTTTATTCAAATTTTCTTCAAAACACCTACCTAACATGCTTAAAAACGTTTCCTTCTTAAAACCAGATTAAACATGTGACTACTTTAGGATGGCGTGCTGCACCCCATCCAATGGATTTTTTTGGCATTTGAAAGATTTGGGTCTTTAAGACGCGGTAAATGATATAAATGATTTGCGTCAACGGATAATAAATGAGTTGTGGTATTACGAAATACAGTTGGTATATTTTTTGTATAAAAAGACATATTTTAAAAAGTATATGATGACGCCTCGATGAATGTCCTGATAGATGAAGACTCTAAAACAGAAGAGATCAAGTTAGAGAGAGGTGTACGTCAGGGAGATACGATATCAACCAAACTTTTCACACTGGCGTTGGAAGATGTCTTCAAAGAGCTGCAGTAGGACAGGGTTGAAATAAATATTGATGGAAGATATCTTGACTAATGATATATTAGTAAAGGCTAAGAAAGAAAGAGGTTCGAGAGATTGGGTATTCAAGGCATTTAGAGGCTCACAAAGTTTTTTAAACATAGATGTTAAATACATTTTGACACATAAAAATAAAAAAATATATAGTTCTAGAAGATTATTTTTTAGCGATTGGATTTTTTAAAACTATTATAACTATTATAAAGCTTTTATAATAGATGATACATATCTTACTGCCTTTAATTACTCTACAGTAAATTAACCTAAGTGGAATATAGTGTGTTCAAATGAGAGTTCTTTATCATGCAATCCGTAAAAGAAATATGTCAGCATTAATTTGTAAGACACTTATTATAAAGTAAGCGTGCCACACTGCCACACATAGTCAGGAGCGTGTATATGGGGTTTTTTTGGGAAGTGATCATCTATAAAATAGTCATATCTGTTTTTGAAAAAATGTCTTTTTTGTTGCTATTTTGCAAACGGATTATTGTAAGAAAAAATATAAGTCCTTAAAACAGACATCCATTTATCAGCTGTTAAACTACGTATTTTTTTATAAATTTCGCCAATATAATGCAGTATTATACTTTCTGCGGTTTCGTCTTTTTTAGAAAAGTTCTTTTTATATTACCAAACAGGCTTACCATCAGGGACCTGCCGGTCACAGCAAAGATTTATGCTCTTTTTGTGGACTTAATCTTTCTCTTTAACAGTTGCCCCTGTTCCTTATAAAATGTGCGATATTATTTTTAAGGTCAAACAAATCAAGCGTATCTTTTTTTCCCTAATGCCAAAAAATCGTCTGAGCGCATATCAGCAATGGTCCTAAAAAATGTGCTCCTGAGCTTGCACCCATCTTAACTGCCTCTTTTGATCAGTGCCATTTTCATTTGTTTATTTTGGTTTGACAAAAACACATTAAGAAAAAATGTATTGCATTGGTTTAAAAAGTCAGTAACTATGGTTACAACAATAAAAATATTGCATTGGTTTAAAAAGTTGGAAATCTTGACTACAAGGTGGTTTTCCCAAACAAAAATAAACAGTTTTTAGAACTTGAACTTGTTTTTTGTGAAATTTATTATCTTTTTTTGTGGTAATTGCGGTAGATTTTGACGTTGTAATTACCCTTTACATTAATTGATTTGCATATAATTACATAAACCGATTTATGTTAAATCGGATAAAAAAACGCTATAAATTTTCTCTATTTGCTCTGAATAAAGTAATTTAACCAAGCAAAAAAAACTAATATTAGAACTTGGCAACCCTTGTGTCGTCACACCCCTTTTTGGTCTGATAACAAATTTAAAGGCCAGAGGAGAACGTTTAAACGTTATTACGCCGAAACTAGTTTTTTCTGAGAAAAGATATTTAACTGATAATCCTCGAATGGACAAAGTAAGAGTTTTGACGTGTTTTGAGATCAAAATAAATTTAATACAAGGGGTCCATTGCGGCTAGAGCCATTCGTCTGGTTCTGAAAATAAAATTTTAGGTCATATTTGTACCTTCTCGTACAATTACATTTTAAGAATTACTGCTAAATGTAGATTTTAGTAACTTAATTAAAAAAAGGAACTCCATAATTAAAAAAAAACTAGATGATATGATTTTTTTGTTTTTCTAAAGTATACCCCAACGAAAAATTTTAATTAAAAAACGAGATTATGCGATTTGTATTTTTATGTTTAAGATTCCGCAACCAATTAATGCTTCTAGCTACAAATTTATGCAATAATTAAGATATTAGATAGAAGGAGTAATTTAGTATAGGATATTACGGTGATTACAGTGATTAATTAGGATGTTAATGTTATAGTTCGTCTATTTCTTATTAGAAGGTATATTATTGATAATTTAAAATATAAAAAGTTTAGCCTTTCCCGAATTAACATATTCGATAAGAATTACGTTAGCTGCATTATCAACATAGAATTGTTTGAAGGTTACTTAAAAAAGGTATACCATAACGAAAACACTTATGTAAAATAAAGACCAAGTTCCTATCCAAAAATCTTGGTCTCCTAAAGTACTGCGGTCTAAAATTAGACCAAGTTCTTTTTTGACATTCTGCCTGCATTTTAAATTTAAAGACCTCAGGAACTTAGGTACAATCAGACTGGAAACTTCTAAAATACTTCATAAATATACGATATTACCGCACCTATTTCAGGCCGTTCCGAGTTAAAATGTTTGGTTGCAGAATTTTTCCTTTACTTGTGTCCTAAAACCTATTTACATACCAAGTATTTAGTTTCTACTCCCTCGGAAAAAGCCTTATAATTTTAATGAGTCAATGAATAAATAAGTAAGTGAGTGAGTCAGTCAGTCACTAGTAAAATTAATGAATTTTAACAATCGAATATCTCAAAACCACTTAACATAACTTTCTTAAGTTTTTCACAAGTAATAAGAATACTTATGGAAATTTAGCTTAAGAAAATGAATATTGGAGTGAAGGACATAATCGTCAGCAAAACTGTGAATGGTGTTTGTCGGATTCGCTGTCAAGTTTGAATAATTCAGTTAAAAGCCAAATTCTTAAGAAATATTTTTTTATTAATTACGATTACGAAGTTCGATAAAACCGGCTTTATAGACCGAGCGCTCGCGGCAGAAAAAAGAGACCGATTTTTTACAGGCTGCCTTTGATACGGGTGATATTTATAGCCACAAGCTATAGATAGATGCACCTATTAAGTTCCGCAACGTGTTACTTCATGTATAAACATTAACTTTAATTAGCAAAAAAAAAGAAGATTCTTAAATCAACTTTTTACAGTCTGCCAATTGTTGAAGAATAAGGTTAGATTGCCATATCCACAAAAAAGTTGCAGGCAGACGGTTTTCTCGAGAACAAGAGTAAAGCATACTAATGCTAGTTCGCAAAAAAATCGTGTAACTAAAAACACTTTTTTACAGTCTGCCAAGCACAATTTAGACTAATGTGTGCATGAGATTGACGAAATTTTCAACGTCTGCCATTCAATAGTTTGTTTATTTATTACCTAAATATTGTTTGAAAACAATGGCAGACTGTAAAAAATTGTTAACCATTATAAGTTTTTTTTACAAGTTTAACTGCGTCTGCCTACAGTTTAAACTTCGTGAATTAGTATGCTAATAATTTAATATGAAATATTTATTGTAAAAGTTGTTATTTATTCAATAGGCAGACTGTAAAAAATTGTTCTTAAATACTGTGAAAAATTTGTTAATTAACTTTTATGCATCAATTTTTAAATATCGAGAAACAGTCTGCCTTGTGAAAATTCGTCAATCTGATGCACACATTAGTCTAAATTGTGCTTGGCAGACTGTAAAAAAGTGTTTTTAGTTTTACGATTTTTTTGCGAACTAGCATTAGTATCCTGTACTCTTGTACTGGAGAAAACCGTCTGCCTGCAACTTTTTTGTGGATTTGGCAATCTAGCCTTATGCTTCAACAATTGGCAGGCCGTAAAAAGTTGATTTAAGAAGCTTCTTTTTTTTGCTAATTAAAGTTAATGTTTATATATAAAGTAACACGTTGCGGAACTTAATAGGTGCATCTATCTATAGCTTGTGGCTATAAATATCACCCGTATCAAAGGCAGCCTGTAAAAAATCGGTCTCTTTTTTCTGCCGCGAGCGCTCGGTCTATTAGTCAGTAGAGGCTTTAGGGGGAGGGCGAAGGGCATCCTTCCTCTCCAATCATCCATCAGGCTTCAATTTTCTTTTGTTTTATATTCGATTCGTTACATATTTTTATTGAAGATTTAAAAATTTAAAAATCTGGCTAATTTTTAAACTCTACCATTAGCTAAATACTTACAAGGTATTGACATCGATATAAATTCAGCTAAATTAAAAGTAAATGATGTCCTCAATTAGAAAAGGGCCGATGCTGAATCATAGTTTATTCATTTATTTTTCCACAATTTTAAAAAATGCTTACAAACCTTAACATAGATTTTAAAATTTCCCTCATTTGCACAAACAAACATTTCCTAACATTTCCAGTCTTTCACCTACCGATTATTGGAAAAGAACTGTTTATATTCCAATTTTAGATACAATTCTTGCAGACTTAAATGAGCGATTTCGCGATAATAATATATTATCCTTTAATTTTAATGCTTCCTATAACCTAAATAAAGTAAGTAACCATGATTTCCTGTCCCTGTCCTCCTGTCAAAAACAATTTTAAAGTTCGGTCCCTGCTTGGAAATCCCTCCCTTACACAATTGCTTGCAAAAATACAATTATACAAACAGAGAATGGTAATTACTAAAAATGCCTTGGAAGCTTTGTAAAAGTGTGTAAACAATTATTTACCAACCGGTCCCAAAATTAAAAAAAAATTGTGCACGCTAACTATTTTAGTAGCAACGGCAGAAAGAAGCTTTTTCAGCTTATGGTTAATAAAAGGCTACTTAAGATCTATTATGACAAAAGATCACTCAAATGAATTAGCATTATTATATATTCATAGAAATATTGAAATACATATTAAAAATGTAATTAACCGATTTTCCAACAAACAAAAAAGAAAGTTTGATTTTACCATTTGGTTTTTAGGTGTTTTATTTCTAGTTTAATATTTCAATATGTGTTATCTCATTTTTTATTTTTTTAATTGCCATGTTTTTCCTGTATGGCTTTTTTACAATCCACAGTTTACCTGAACCTATACTTAATATATAAAAATATTTGTGCATTCAGGAGTGAAATAGATCTTTGTATTTTTTTGTCATTTTAATTTTATTAAATATTCTAAATTTTAAATTGTTATAATGTTTTGTTTCTTTTATTATTTCAATAAAAATATTAATAATTATATTTCCTTTTTATTTCATCACTCTTAAATTATCCTAATACCGCCAAGCTGCTAAAACCACTTGGCCTGATTTCATGAATATGTAAACCTTTGAAAATTGGTAAAAAAGTTTAAATTAAACAAAAACTTAATTTTTGTAATTTTGATTGCAAATCTCGAATATTTTCATAGACTAGCATTTGAATTTCGGGGAGAGGGAGGGGGATTAATCGAAACAGATGCGCCTCCCAGAACAAATCCTAAAGCAGCCATTGGCCTTAGTTTCCACCAAAAATATTTTTTTACGTTTCTGCTGCAGAATCTTACGCCAGTGCTTGTCATTAGACTGATCTTTCATTTCCAGAAAAACTGTTAATAGCTTTTTATTGTTCCACAAGTGTTATTTTAAAGTAGTTTTAAAATGTATTTAGGTTAAAAAAATATGGTATAATTGTATCTTTTAAATTCAATTGTGCAAAAATGTCTTACTTGAAAAATGGCTCTATAATTGTTCTGCGTTCCGACCTAGTTCTCGTCACGTTTGAAATCTTATAAAACAATTGTTGGTGCGTTTTGGGTTAAAGAAATGTTTAACTTTAATAGAATATGTGAATATATTTTTTTAACTTGATCCTAGGGTAACCTTAAAGGTATTAAACTAAAAATTTTAAACCTACTTATTATAGCCAGTCAGAAACGTTGATATTTTAACGTTATTATAGTCTAAGATCCGGCATTAAAAAAATATACCCTCATCAGTTAATAAAATAAGTTAATTATTTAAAGCCTTATTACAATATTATAAATTTATGGAAGAAATGTCCGCCACCCTAGTCCTGCTGCTATTAATATTAATTAATTAATTAACAATCATTTTTTTTATTTTTTACCATTAAGTATGAACTTGAAACAAACAAACAGGTTAAACAAAAAGGTTGTATAATTTAAATTAAAGGTCTTATAAAAAATACATTAATTTTTTTCGTAAATTTCGTGTAGCTTATATAGTTTTTGAGATATTAAAGTTTTTAATTTAAAAATAATCGTTAATATCTCAAAAACTATAAGAGATACGAAAAATTCTATATAACAAAAAATAAAGCTCTTAGTGTTGTCCATATAATATGTAAGAATTTTTGATAAAATTAATGTTAAAGGAGATATTATAAATGAAAATATGATTTTGGCCAAAACTTTCAGTCCAAGAGGGTAAAAAAATATACTTTTTTATTAATGTGATTTTTGTAGTTTTTTGTTATAAATCAAGTACTTTATTTATTTTAATCCCAAATCACTTAAAATTTACAACAAAAAAATTAAAAAAAAAATCCATGGGTATATCTTGGACAAATCTCAAAAATTTGGTTTTTTGATTATAACTCGAAAAGGTTTTATAACTTACTATATAATTTCATGTAGCTTTTATAGTTATTAAGATTTTAAAGTGTAGATTTAGAAATACAAAAACTGTATAAACCAAAGAATAAGGCTTTCCAAATTGTTATATAAAGGGTTTTATAAACATTTTTGATGTTTTGATGACATGTTTTCCTCTATTCAATCTCAGTCTTTACATCTGGATTTGGAAAACAACCGCAGGATAATAAAGATTTTCTTTTTAAATTACTTTATTTAAAAAACCAAAAATTGTGTCCAAGTTAACACTTAAAAAAGACAATTATGTTGGCTGTCGACAGAAAAGTTTTATCAATTATTTATGAACGGCAAAGTTTCGCAGAACAAAGAATCGTTTAGCCCTGTGAGAGATACTTTTAAAAAGAACTTTAATTAGATAATGGATTTAATATCCACAGACACAGCAGCTGTCATAAACATGGATGCGTCTGAATGCAGTAGATTTTGTCAAAAGTAGAAGTAACGTCTTTTGGCGCCATCGTGTCGATGTTGTTTGTTTCAGTTTGCAGTTTAGCAACACCATCTAAACTTTGCTCGTGGTTATTTCGAGTAAGTAGTAATATCGCAAAGAAATCTGCATTTTTCTTAAAATTAGAGGCATTTCAAATATTTTCTTAAAGAAAATTGCTGAGTAAAAAAAATTCAACTGGATATGATTTTTAGAAATACATAAATATTTTTTGTGAAATTTGGGACTTGACGACAAAAAATCAAATTCACAAAACAAAAACAAATAGAGGATTTGGTTTGGAAAGTTCAATTTTTCTCTGGGGAGGCACCAAAAACTTTTTTTTTAAAATTTTAAATTATTTTTTTCTTACCAAAGTGTTCCCCTTGAGGCGAATGGCATCTGTTATATATTTAGTGTGAGTTTCATGTTTCTTTTTTTTTAAATCAAAAAAAAAAAAAAATGGAAAATCCTAGAGCAAGGACTCACCCAAACTAGACTAACCGAACTAGTACTAAGAACTTATTTGGTTAGTAGTAACCAGAACTAACTAAAAAAATAGGCATTTATCGGCCGCCAGCCTAACTAAAAATACACCTAATGGAAAATCTTACTGTTTTTTATGTATTACAAACAGAACATTTGAATTTACTATTTATAGTAGATATTGGATCTCACAATGAAAAACTTCTTGCAACAAATGCAACCACATTCAAAAGCTTGAATATTTAGCACTTGTTTTCATAACGCAGGGGAGAATATCGATCTTTTTATGTGCAAATCTTTCGAACATTGTCTTTCGTAATTCAAAATACATTTTTTAAGGTTACATCGTGCCATAGGAGACAATGCCAATACGACGCTCGCAATCGCGAATGAACTAATTCAACGGTCTACTGCGAGGGCTGCCCAATAGAAACTTAGAGATTTCGTACTGTATAATTTGTTTTAAATATTTAATTTCTTTTGACTTTACACTCATATTTTTAAAAAAACATAATATTTATTAACTGAAATTTTATAAATGGAATGTAAACATATATCGTAAGTTTATGATTTTATTTGGAAGGGCAGAGCCCCAGAGACCTCCCTTACGATCCGCCACTGTCTTTAAGCCTTCGTGATCTACCCAAGAGTAAAAGACACTAAGTTTACGGTACGAAAGCAAGAGAGAGGATTCAATTAAGAAATGTAAAAAATTTATGAAATCTATAATAATTAATGTTATCACATAGTTATATCTACCAGATCTACCTCTGCAAACATTCAGTTTAATTTTCAGAGTACCCACACCCCCACAGCAAATGCTTTTTCAAAAACGAAAAAGCAATTGGGGAAACCCCTTTCATTAAAATCCATAACATAGTTAATTTTTTCCAAAACTATGCTTTATAATTTTGATAAAAAAGGGTTATAAATAAAATTTTAATATTTTTTTTTTCATAAACAAGAAATTATTTAAAGGTAATCGTGTAAGTGATACTTAAAATGCTTTCTAATGGTCGTTGCTGAATTGGAAAAATTACATGATTTTAGGTAATTACTTATATAATTTAAATTCATGGTTAAGTATATACGTCGTAGTCTTTTAGTGAAATCTGTCTTTTCACGAAGATCTTAGTCTTTTCATGAAGCGTCGGCGTATTAGTCTAAGCAATAAGTTGAAAATGGTGAAAAAGAATACCTTTAAAAAAGATTATTTGGGGGGGGAAAAAAATTTTCAAAAATTTCCCAAAAATTAAAAAAAAAAAACCCAAAAAATTTTTTTTTGGTTTTTAAAAAATTATTTAAAGCCCTTTTGGTTCCAGGGCCCTTTTTCCCTTTTAACTAATTTGGGCCCCGCCCCACCCCATATAAACCCCTTCCCGGGGGTTTTGGGGGGTTTTCCCCCCAAGGCCAGTAAATTTTAATTTTTAAAAAGTGGTTTAAATTTTTTAAAACCAAAATCCCGGGGGAATTTGGGGCAAACCCTAAAAAAAGGCATCCTTTTTGGGCCGGGGTTTTTTAAAATGTTTGTTGTTTTAATTTCCCAAAAAAACCCTTTCCCTTATTTTTAAAACCAAACCAAAAAAAAAAAATCGGGGAAAAAAATTTTGGCCCAAAAAAAAAAAATTTTTAAAATTTTTTAAAATTAAATTTTAACCCAAAAAAATTTGATTTAAAAATTTTCATTATTTATTAAATTTTTGGGGTTTAAAAAAAATAATTTTTTTTTTAAATTGTTTATTTGAAAAAATTTTTTTAAGGTTTTTGGCCCCCGATGCGGTTTGGGGAAACCCCTTTCCCCCCAAAGGGGTCAAAAAACGGGGAAAACCCCGTAATTTCCCTTTTATTTTTGGAAAATTTTTTTTTGGGGGGAAAATTTTTTTTAAAGTAATTTTGGATTAAAATTTTGGGTTTTTTTTTTTAAAATTTTTAAAAAAATTTTTTTTTTTAAAATTTTTTTAGTTTTTTTTTTTCTGGTTTTTTAAAAAAAAAAATTTTAAAATTTTTTTTAATTTTAAAATTTTTATTTAAATTTAAAAGTTAAAAATTTCCTGTATGGCATTTAAAATTTTTTTTAAAAAATTTGTTGTTTAATTTAAAAATTCCTTTTAAGATATCTTAATTCTAAAAAATTTCCCCGGGGTTGCCAAAAAAATTTTTAAAATTTTTATTTTTAAATTTTTTTAAAAGGGTAGGGGGTTCCCAAATGAACAAATAAAAATTTCCAAAAAAACTTAAAGAAAAACCCAAAAAAATAAAAGGTTTTAAATTTTATAAAAAAATTTAAATTTGGGGGAAAAAAAAAATTTGGGGGTTTTTTTTAAAACCCAGGGGTTTTCATAAAAAATTATATTTTAAAATTTGGGAAAAAAAAAATCTTTAAATTTTTTCCTAGAAAAAAATGATTTCCAAAAACTTAAAAAAAATTTGAAAATTTTTTTTTTCCAAGGGAAACCCAAACCCTCAAATAAAAACAAAAATTAAAAGGGGTTTCAAAAAATTCCCCCTTTGCCCCGGAAAGTTTTAAAAAAACCCCCTTTTTTAATATTTTTAAACTTTTAAATTATCTTCTTTCCTTTTTTTAATCCCAAATTTTAAGGAAAAAATCTCTCGAAAATTTTTAAAAGTCCCTTCAAAATTTTTGGCATTTTTTGATTGAACCAAATTTTCGCTTAAATTGATTATTAAGAATTATTGTTTTAAATTATTTAAGAAAAGGAGGTTTTAATTATTACAAATTATTGAAGTTCTGTATATTACTTTTCATACTAAATATTTACCTTCTTTAACAAATTTTAAAAATTGCTCATTTTTAACACAAAATTTTATTTAAAAAATTAAATAGAAAAAATTTTTCCAAACAAATCACAACTTTAAAAATTTATATTAAGAATTTTATTAAACCCGGGGTTTTAATTCAAAAAGTCTTGATTTTGGATTTTATTTCAAAAATTTTAAAAAAGGGTTTATTTCAGGAATTGGTCCATTGGTAAAAACTCCAAAGTCAAAGGAAAAAAAGTTAAATGGAAAAAACCGGAAATATTCAAACCTAAAAAATTTTTTGGCTTGCCCCTCCTCTCCTCTTGTTAAGGGGGCCCTATCCAAATTGAATTGGCCCCAAAATAAACGCTTTATTATAATTTTAAAAAACTTCTTAATCAAATTGTTAAAATAATAAATTAAAAAAAAATTAAAAATTTTTTTTAATTTTATTTTTTAAAATATTACTTAAACCTTTTAAATGAAATTTTTTAAAAAACCAAGGGAAGGTGGTTTAAAAAATTTTAAATGAATAAGTTTTTTTAAGTTTTAAACCCAAATTTTCTTCCATTTAAAATGTCAGACCATATCGCCTAACTACATTTTTCCGGCTTTTTTTGTTTTCCTCCCGGGTGCCGCCTTTAGGAACAGTTTCAAGTTTTTATAAAAATTGCCACAGGTTTAATAAACCCTTTTTTTGGGTTTTTTTTTTTTTTGGAACCCAAAAGTTTTGAAAAATTCGTTTTATTTGCTTTTAAAAAAAAATTTGCTTTAAAACCCCCGGAGATTACGGGAATTTTTTTAAAAGGGCCCAAATATAAAACATGGTTGTTTTTTCCAAAGGTTTTATCTTTTTTCGTTACCTGGGGGCCCTTTTGGGGTAGAGGACTTAAGTTGTTTAAGGAAAATTTACAAAATAAAAAACCCCCCAATTTGTAACTGCCTTGAGAAAAATGTTTAGGCTCTTGGCTTTCACAATAGAAAAAACTGCCCCAAAAATACGGTTTTAATTAATCCAAAATTTAAGAAAATTTTTAAATCAAGGGGTTTACTAAAAAATAAAAAATTGCAAAATTTAAACAATTGTAAAGTTTTAAAAAAAGTTATTTAAAAATTTTTTTGGATAACTTTTAAAATTTTAATTTAAAAATTTAAAAAAAAATTTTTAAAAGAGGGAAAACAAAAAAAAACTTTCGACCTCCGGAACTCGAATTAAATTTATTTAAGCAAATGGGCCTAATTTTAGGCCCATCAACACCGAGTACGCCACACTAAATAAGTTTTTTAAGGTATTAAATAATAATTGAAAAGTTTTTAAAAAAAATGGTGCATTTAGAATTCTATAAGGAATTCATTTCCCTTAAAAATTTAATTCAAAGTTAATTTTCAACAAGCTAGACAATTGTTAATTAACAATAGTTTCGAACTTTCGTCTTCATTGTACATTTTAAAAAATGTTAAAATAATTGTCGTATAAATTTTTCGCTTCGTGGAGCCGTTCTTATATACATATTTAACAAGATCATGCCAAAAAAAGTTTTAATAATTTATTTATAATAATTTTATAACTTAAACAATTTTTTTTTATTTTTTGCCCAAGTTATAAAAACCATTATAAACAAAGTATTATTATTTTTTTACACTTTTATGGCATGATCGCGTTAAGTACATATATAAGAACGGCCCCATGAAGCAAAACATTTATACGACAATTATTTAAAACATTTTTTTAATGTACAATGAAGACAAAAGTTTGAGACAATTTTGTTGATTGACAATTTTATTGTCTAACTTGTTGAAAAATTACCTTTAAGTTAAATTTTTAACGGGAATGAGTTATTTGAAGTGTTCTGAATACACCATAATTTTTTAAAATATTCCAATTAATATTTAATAATTTAATTAACTCCTTAGCGTGACGTACTCGGTTTTGATGCCGCGTGCGCAAAGGAAAAATGTCGCACGAAGGCCTCTTTTCAGCGTTAAATTAAAATTATATATACCTAAAAGACATGGGGTTCCAGGAGGAGTTTTTTTTCGGTTTTTTGTTTTAAATTTCTAAAATATTAATAGTTTATGAGATATCGGTGAAAAACGAAATACCTTTTTTTTTTCATCTTTAATTGTTTATATCTTTTGCAGGTTTTTATGTGCTAATTAATAAAAAATTCCGATTGTCTAGATATTATTTCAGATCGAATGAGCTATCGCACGTATTTTTAGAAGCAGTATCTCTATTTTTCACCATTTTCAATTTATTGCTTGGATTGGCAATTTCGTGAAGAAGCGGGTTAGTTCTGGTTGGTTGTAGTTAGTTTTGTTTGTACGATTTTAGAATTAGTCAGGTTATGTTACGACATAATATGGCAAAACAGCGACGGCTCTTCATGATGAGCCTAGGCATATGGTGTATCTTGATTATTTTACATGATTCCCAACACTTAATAAAAAGACTAGAATCTTCGTGAAAAACCCTACGACGAAAAAGCTACGACATATACATCGCCGACCACTTATTATTAAGCCTTATGCCTATTTAAAAGTATCATCTGATTACAAATATATAATATTTACAATCTATGTATTCATTTACCGAGGGTGCAAAAATTCTGGAAATAGAGAAGCGGACAAAGTGAAAAAATTCGGGTTTTTCCAGATAGACTATAAAATAATGCATGGAAGTGGTATCGTGCTGTCTTATTAAAAACTACAAGGAAAAGAATTGTACGGGTAAATTCTCCAAAAAAAGCCATGAAAATAATTATAAACGAGAAAAAGGTCCCTTTAAATTCACTAATGAGCAAAAAGGGAAAGCTTTTTGGGAGATTAGGGTCATTAATGAAGTGAACGGCTCTTCTTTGGATGAAATCATGAATCAGGAATAGGTTGAAAATAAAGTGGTTGTCGCTATTTATGAAATCAAAGGTAATTTTTTAACGTATCTCCTACAAGATTTAATGATTCTATGTTCTGCAAACTTTGGCTGCTCATAAGTGTGGAATAAAAATTAGTAGACTTTTTTCGCGACAACGAAGATGATTGTAAATTTGATACATTAATTCAATAATAATTGCGGTAAATGCTAAAAGCTATGGAACCCGCAATTATTTTTGGCTTAAAGGAGAAATATGTGCTTATTCTAAGCTAATATGGCTATGGAAAATACCTATTTGTGCGAATTAAGCTCATTCAAAAAGGTAACGCCTACAAGGTTTAGTGATTTTAAAGGAACCAAGTTCTGCAGATTTTTGGTGCCTCAAAGTAATATAAATTAAAGGCCGAAAAGGATCTGGGACCTTTTGGAAGCTTGATAAAATAAAAAAAATGGTAATGTTGTAGAAATGTAAGGGTTTATTTAACCGTTAGGGGGAGGAAAAGAATTGGTACCATTACTTAGTCTTGTGGTATTACGGCAATAATTTGGCTGGAAGGCTGATTTCTGTCATTACAGATATGGAATGATCAGAAAGCAAGATCTAAGCACCAAGTTTGGATGAAGGAACACAGGAAAAAAGTTTGTTAAGATGCGCAGCGGGCCGAACCTGCAATAATCCGGAATGAGCCCAAAATCTTAATTTTACAATTTTATGAAACAAATAAAAGCAGATCCGACTTAGGAATTACTCCATAGTCCGAATAGTATACCTATATTTTTTGTAAACAAATTTTTTAATGCTTTCATTAAATGTATCTGCTATAAACTTAAACCCTTGACATATTTTCCGTTTTCTACAATATGGTTATTCTAAAAAGTTTCTGTTTTAACAAAAAAGACATTTGTTTTTAAATTAACTTTTCAAAAAAGAATCCTTATTTTTAAATAAAATCTAATAAACACACATCAAACAATAAATCATAGTTAGTGCAAAACAACACGCGAAATAAAACTTTTAACTAAAGAAATTAAGAAATTAGATTCCCCCAAAAATCATAAAAAAAGAGTATGAAAATTTAAAAAAATATATTTTTTATACATGTTTTTTGCAAATTAGGTATTTTAAAAGGGCCTGGTATTATAGAAGAGTAGATAAACTGCGCCAAAAAATCCTTAGTTTAAATTTTAAACATTGTTTTTTCTATTTGTCTTTAAATAATGTATCTTTTGTTTAAAATGTTTAATTTAAGCGGTACCGGAGTACCGATTCCTATATCTTAAATTTAAACATAGTTTTTACCTTAACAAGACGTTTATTAAATCTAAATTACAGAAAACAACTTAAGTTAAAACCACACAAAAAAAACAAACAGTTTCTTTTTTAAAAATCATATTATGTTTAAAAAACTAAGAACTATTTTGGAATAAATTTTAAAAATCTGTAAGTTAATCTTATAACATAGTTGAAAATAACAATGCTATAAAAAAAACATAAAATTAAGTATCAAAAAAATAAACATAAAAGAAAGAATAAACATTAAAAAAATACATATGCATACCTGCTTTCTACAAATTAGGTATTCCAAAAAGTTTCTGTTTTAGCAAATAAGATACCCAACAATAATTATATCACGCACAGAAAATAATACCGACAGTTTTTAGCATGTTTTTAAAAAACAAAGACTGTTTTAAAATATATAAAAAATTTGTAAGTAAGTCTTAAAAATACACTTTAAAATAATAGCAAAATCTCTACTTTTCAGCAAGCAAAGCAAAACTTAGTTTGAGACAAATTTGAAAAATCTGGTAATTTTATAACATACTTTAAAATAACAATGTTATAAGAAAAACATCGCCTTTAACTAAAAAGATTTAGGTATCAAAAAATAATAACATAAAAAAAGAATAAACATTAAAAAAATATACTTTCATACCTGCTTTCTACAAATTAGGTATTCCAAAAGTTTCTGTTTTAGCAAAAAAGATATCCAACAATTATATCACGCACAGAAAATAATACCGACAGTTTTTTTAA
This sequence comes from Listronotus oregonensis, assembly GCA_019359885.1. Classification (NCBI taxonomy): domain Eukaryota; kingdom Metazoa; phylum Arthropoda; class Insecta; order Coleoptera; family Curculionidae; genus Listronotus; species Listronotus oregonensis. The sequence goes on along the minus strand of JAHBCN010008544.1, from coordinate 6,032 downwards.
CATATTTTTAAAAAAGTAAGACTCTTTCAAAATATATAAAAAATTTGTAAGTAAGTTTTAAAAATACACTTTAAAATAATAGCAAAATCTCTACTTTTTAGCAAGCAAAGCAAAACTTAGTTTGAAACAAATTTGAAAAATCTGGTAATTTTATAACATACTTTAAAATAACAATGTTATAAGAAAAACATCGCCTTTAACTAAAAAGATTTAGGTATCAAAAAATAATAACATAAAAAAAGAATAAACATGAAAAAAATATACTTTCATACCTGCTTTCTACAAATTAGGTATTCCAAAAGTTTCTGTTTTAGCAAAAAAATATCCAACAATTATATCACGCACAGAAAATAATACCGACAGTTTTTTAACATGTTTTTAAAAAACAAAGACTGTTTCAAAATATATAAAAAATTTGTAAGTAAGTTTAAAAATACACTTTAAAATAATAGCAAAATCTCTATTTTTTAGCAAGCAAAGCAAAACTTAGTTTGAAACAAATTTGAAAAATCTGGTAATTTTATAACATACTTTAAAATAACAATGTTATAAGGAAAACATCGCCTTTAACTTAAAATATTTAGGTATCAAAAATAATAACATAAAAAAAGAATAAACATTAAAAAAATATACTTTCATACCTGCTTTCTACAAATTAGGTATTCCAAAAGTTTCTGTTTTAGCAAAAAAATATCCAACAATTATATCACGCACAGAAAATAATACCGACAGTTTTTAACATGTTTTTAAAAAACAAAGACTGTTTCAAAATATATAAAAAATTTGTAAGTAAGTCTTAAAAATACACTTTAAAATAATAGCAAAATCTCTACTTTTTAGTAAGCAAAGCAAAACTTAGTTTGAAACAAATTTGAAAAATCTGGTAATTTTATAACATACTTTAAAATAACAATGTTATAAGGAAAACATCGCCTTTAACTAAAAAGATTTAGGTATCAAAAAATAATAACATAAAAAAAGAATAAACATTAAAAAATATACTTTCATACCTGCTTTCTACAAATTAGGTATTCCAAAAAGTTTCTGTTTTAGCAAAAAAGATATCCAACAATTCAGGCACAGAAAATAATACCGACAGTTTTTTTAACATGTTTTTAAAAAACAAAGACTGTTTAAAAATGTATAAAATATCTGTAAGTAAGTCTTAAAAATACACTTTAAAATAATAGCAAAATCTCTACTTTTTAGAAAAGCAAAGCAAAACTTAGTTTGAAACAAATTTGAAAAATCTGGTAATTTTATAATATACTTTAAAATAACAATGTTATAAAAAAACATCGCCTTTAACTTAAAAGATTTAGGTATAAAAAAATAATAACATAAAAGAAAGAATAAACATGAAAAAAATATACTTTCATACCTGCTTTCTACAAATTAGGTATTCCAAAAGTTTCTGTTTTAGCAAAAAAGATATCCAACAATTATATCACGCACAGAAAATAATACCGACAGTTTTTTTAACATATTTTTAAAAAACTAAGACTTACGTTTAAAAAATATAAATATTTTGTAAGTAAGTCTTAAAAATACACTTTAAAATTATATTAAAATCTCTGCTTTTCAGCAAACAAAGCAAAACTTCATACGGACAACTTAGAAAACCCAAAAGAAAAGCCGCGTCTAAGTGACAATAGAAAAAATCCCCCATAACACTGTACGGTTCACATTTCGCCATTATACTGTATGAAAAGCACTAAAAATCCGTGTTTCGTTTGAAAGTTAATAAGATACGATTAAGGCGCCACTGGCCATGCGTGGCGAAGAAGTAAAGTAAGGAAAAGCTCGAAATTTTCTTGCCATAGGCACGAGTGTATGTGGTAGCTTCGTAAAAACATTCATGTCTAGGTACAGCGGTGTCTTGATATATTTGGACTTTACTAATATAATTTCTGATGTCTGAATTTTAAATTTTAAGTACATCGAATTGTATACTTATTGCAGTTAGATGAGAACCTATTACATATTTAAACCAAGGCGCGTATTAAATTGTCTGTCGAAAGAAATATCCCAACGATTTGCTAATAAATGGATGGATATTCTCTCCTGCGTTATACAACAAGTAAAATGGAAAACGTTCGAATGTGTAGATTTTGTCATGAGGGACAATATCTCCTGTTTCTTGGCGTCATCGTGTTAGATTGCAAGTTAGCAACATCATCTAAACTTTGCTAGTGGTTAGTTCTGGTTAGTAGTAATTTCGCAAAAATATCTGCATTTTTGTTAAAGTTAGAGTGCTGTTATACATTTTTACAATGATCATTTTTGGGTCGACGAAAATCCCCACGTTATTAGAGAACGCTTAACGTTTAGGTAGGAATTATTGATGACTACCTAATTGGCCCATTTTTTACCAGCAATATTGTTAGGTAAATCCTACTACAGGGACTTTTTGCGAGATCATTAACCCATTTGGTAAAGGATGTACAGGGTCTTTGATTATATTTACGTGGCATCTGGAGTCTTAATATGGAAGATAAAAAAATGTTTTATGAAAAAATTATAGGTTTTTTTACCATATTATCTTTTGATCAGTTAAAAAATATCGCATTGAAAAATATAAATGGCTAGTTCTCAAAAAAAAATCGAAATTGATGTCCTTAATGATTTGCACAGGCGGGGATCGTCAGTTATATATAAATAATTTTTGTTAATCAAACTACTTTACTAGGTGTATCAAATCACTAAATAAATCACCTTTTTATATTATTAATAAAAAACATACGTTCAAGAAAGTACCTCGAAAGTCATTCCCCATTTATTAACCGTTAAATTTAAATGGAATCTTAAACTTAAAAACAAACAATTTCTTAGAAATTGTTTATTATATTATTTTTAACTAATATTTGATAGTATTGGCTGTAAGTAAAAAGTTTATAATTTTTAAAAAGTAATGGGAAATATTATTAAATATATTTTAAAATTTGTCCTTTAAAAAATCGTCATTCCCTCACCGTTTTAAAACAGCGTGATTGTCCGCAAAATTTGGAACTTAACCGAATCCCGTTTTTTTTTTTTTGAAGTTAACAATCTGGTAGTTACCTCACAAAAAATTTGGGGAACGTTGGTAAAAATGTCTTGTTAAAAAATGTTTGGTTTAAAAAATTTTTTAAGAATTTTTCCCACTTTTTTTTATAAAGGAACCCCACTTATTTATACAATTTTTAAAATTTTGTATATGTTTCCGGTAGTACTAGAGTACATTTTTCGGGCCAAAAGAATAAGGTTATGTTGCCGAGTTTGAAAATTTTTTTTTGTTTCGTCATTCCTCATCGTCATTCCCCCCAAAAATTTTTTTGAGGGAATGATCATTGGGGAGAAATAATGTATTTTATAAATAACTTAACTTTAGATATGGAATCGCTAATCACATTCGGGGAAATTTTCGCTATTCCATTAAAGAAACAATTTGATTTTCCACATGGGGGGACGGGACAAAACTTTTATAGATTATTAATTAATTTATATTCACCAATACATGTTTTTATAGATTTATTACTGAATTCTTTTATATTCATATATATATATATATATATATATATATATATATATATATATATATATATATATATATATATATATATATATATATATATATATATATATATATATATATATATATATATATATATATATATATATATATATATATATATATATATATATATATATATATATATATATATATATTTTTTTTTATGACTATTTTCATTCTGATCTGAGTTCTAGACTAATTTAATAATATGAAATATATTTGGAAAATTAAAAAAAGAAAATTTAAAAAAAAAAATCAAAATGATACTTTTGAATATAAAAAAACAATGCAAATCTTTGTAGTTACGTTAAACGTTTAAACGTTGTTTATCCGTGACCCAAATTTCACGTAACTGCAGTTACATTTGCATTGTTAATGTATAGATAAAAGAACAAAAAAAATTTTTTTTTTTTGTATGTGGATGCAATTGCATTTTACGTTTTTTAGTTGACTAATTTTCCCCTTAAAACAGTTTTGATATTGTCAAAAATAAAGGTTTTTCTCCTGAACCAAATTCATTTTTTTTTTCAACCTCGTATACGACTAAAAAAAAAAAATTATATCGATGATTGCATTTAAGGTTTTGGAACATGTAGAACTTTTAAAAAAACTTTTTTATAAAATTGATAATAAAAATTTTTTTCATATGGTGCGAACACGTAGAAAACTGTATATCGATAAATCAATATTTCTTGTTGGTTTAGTTTTGTTACATTAGTATATATGTAAACAAATTTTTCCAAAAAAAAAAAGAATTAAAAATTTTAGAGTTTTTTTTTTGTAGAATTATATTGAACATCATTCCCCCCCTAACCTGTCATTCCCTCATTTTAATATTTTATTTTTACTTTTAATACTCGGTTCAAACTGAAAAAAAATTGGGGGCCATTATAATATTTTAATCAATTGAGACATTAACTACGACTTGTGCAAAAAAAAATCGATATTAAATGAAAAAAAAAATTAAACGTCTGGAGTATCGCCAATTTCGATTTTTTTTGAGAATTAGCCAAATATATAAGCAACTTTAACTTTTTTTAACAGAACACCCTGTATATTATGGGCTACAACGAAAGATTCTTTGTTTCTGATTTACTTTAATGATATTTGAGTAAACTGTTTTAGAGATATTTTAGCTTAAATTATAAATAAATTGAAGAAAAATCATATTACTATCAAGAAAGCCACGGAAACAATAAATTTTTTATATTAAATTTGACCTCTCGATATTGCAGGAAGTTAAAGTTTATCATTTTAACTATTAAGAATAATTTATTTTGCTTTCTTGAAGAACAAAAAAATCGGTATTGTGCGTCTTTTTAATAACAACAATAATAATGTGACCACGCTGCAAAGGGAATTTCACTTATTATATTTTTTACAACGGGTACCATCTATAGGCACTATTAAATACAGAGTAAGAAAGTTTAGTGAGCGAAATTCTTAAAAATAAATATCATTTTCTGTAACGAAAAAAACGAAGTTTCCTTTTTTTTGGATAATTTTATATTTTTTTCCCTTGAGTAGCACAACTATTTTTTAAAAACTTTAATCCTGAAATATAAAAATTGGATGCAGCATCTAAAATTTTTAACAGATTATAAAAAAAATTTTTTTTTTTTAGTGCTTGGGGAGCGCTCAGTCGAACGTGCTATAAGCCGTTCGCGATGACCGTCGGCGGGCATTAAATTTACAAGTTCCCATAAATTTTTTTCCCACGATCCTCCCCTACGGGTCGGGTACATAACGGACGCCGAAATCGTTTTTTTTTTAAAATAATATCGGTTTCAATAAGAATATCTAGAGAAATATCTAGGTTTAATTTTTTTGGGGAAAAAACCTACGTCGGACTAAAAAAACAAGAGTTTAAATCTGCTTATATTTTTTAGTTCTACCCAGTTTTCACCCCGAAAAAAATTTAAAATGATATTTTTGCATGGTGATATTGGGGATGTTTTCTTTCGCACTTGTTGCACGGGGGTATTGGTTTATATTTTAAAATTTTAAACAAAAAAAAAGTCTCCATCTTTATTTACTTGTAAGTATTAAAAAAAAATATTTTATTTAAGATTGCTTAGTTTAAATTATTACTACCACAAAAAGCAAGACCAGCAAACTCTTTTTTCCCAAAACCAAACCAAGACCGGGGGGGCAAGACCAAGGACCAAGACCAAGACCTTCTTTTTGGGTTCAAGAAAACCAAGACCAAGACAGCCCGGCTTGGTCGGCTTGTTTGCTCATCACTAATTATTTTTTTGGGGAAAACATGAGGTCTGTTCGTGATTCAGTAATTTTTAAAAAAAAAAAATAGGGACACTATTACTTAATAACAAACAGACCCCGAAACTTTCAAAAAAAAAAATCTTTTTTAAAAAAAAGGTCAAAAATTGGGCTTTTAAAAAAATTTCTTCAAAAAGGTTTTTTAATATTAGGTTTTAAATTTTTTTTTTTTTTCTTTTTAAACCGTTATTTTATTGTT
>JAHBCN010008543.1:0-38287 GCA_019359885.1 Listronotus oregonensis | reverse complement strand
CTTGTTTTTTAATTCTTTTTGTAATATCACTTAATTTTACTGGATACCATACCTGTCATGTTTAACACTAATGAGAAATGGGGATATGAACCTAGCTGAGATGTTGCACCTGTAGGAGGATACAGGGCTGAGGTGATGGCCCACGGACAGCATTCATCTTGATTTACGACATTGACCACTGCATGTTTTTGTTCTATACTTTTAGGCAACTTTACATATGAGGAACCGCCAAGAGGTGAATAATTGTTAATGTTAACCTCCAAGTACAAAATCTTTTCAAAGCCCACCCTGCAATCAAAAAGCAAACCATATAAATATATTTTGTATTTTTTAAATATTTGGGACAACAAAAATAAAACAATAAATATAAAAATATATAATACACCCTGTTATTAAATTTACATACCTGAATCTTTTTCCTGAAATTCCGTAGACTGAGTTTTCATCGTCTCTACGAATGATTGGTAAACATCGTCAAGGTCGCTTCCTACAGTCACTATTTCGTTGCATGTATTAAAGGACTTATCACTGTATATTTCCTGAGATGGTAGAAAATAACGTGCAACAACAACCATATTTATTTTAACTGCATTTCTTAACCTTAACACCTCACTTATAACACCCAAAACTCGGTCTTTAATATTCACAAAAAATGCAGTGTACACTGTCGCTAACTATATGGTATGTTGCGATTCTACTTTTGAACGCACTTTGCACCAATTGCCCACCCTGTGATACTGGAACACGAGATTTGATTCGATGTTGCAATGTTCTCTGGTGGGCCATCATCTGATTTTGTGGAATACTTAAATTACAGATATCACAGTCCAGCATACGTGGTATAGGTGCGCCAAATCTGAATCGCTTACTAGGTCCAGCCACATCATCATCAAATCTTCTGGGACAAGATTCCGCTTTATGGCGCAATAAACCGTAAGAACGAACAAACTTAGCATTGCACTTTTCACACTCGTATTGGGACATTTTACACAACTTGATTGTAACAAAAATAAATTTAAACCTTTTTAAAATTAACTAACATAAAGTTTGCTATTAAATGTGGTCGGTCACCTCACCGCACCGCCTTTATAACACTACGCCAAGTGGGTGGACAAAAAACATCAAGGTCGAAGAGCGAAAGAAGCTCGCAGGCGCATTCATGTTCAAGGTTGAAAATTGGGAAAGGCACGCCTGCTTAACAAAGTTCAAGGTCGAAGAGCAAAAGAGTGGAAGGGAAAAACATGCGCATTAATTATCAAGGTCAAGTAGACAAAGGGAATGGGAGGGCACGCATGCGCATTAACGCTCAAAGTCCGACAAAGAGTCGAGCCCCGCATGCGCAGTCAGTAAAGGGTCAAGTGCATTTGGGTATTATTCCACTACTCTGAACCTTTAGACTCGACTATGCAACGGTTTTTGATGGAGTCGGGAAAAAAAGCCAGGCGAATATGACCAAATGCATTAGATTAAAATTAGATTAGATTATTTGAGCGGAGATGGCGAAAAATGACCTCCACCACTGCAACCTTACCAGTTTTTTGTGGTTTCTCCTATGTTCTTTAGGTACCTTGTCCAAGCCCGTCTTCTTAACTAGACTCCAGAGTCTCGACACTGGCCACCCCCCTTCTTGCCGGTTTTGGCTTCTCCCCCCCAAGCCCAAGTCTTCGAAATGGCCCAACATGTAAGGCTGTTTTTTAACCTCCGGCAGAACCAAAAGGGGCTATCCTCCACCAGGTTTATTCTTTCCAGGGCTTGGGTTTAAAATGTCCTGTTGTTGCCCCCTTCCCCTTACCCCCCCTTTACGGTTGGTAGGGCCCGTTTTTCCGGGGGGGTTTTTAAAAGAACTGTTTGCCTTTTTTTTTCCCGGGGTTTTGTACCCACCAGCTTTGAAACTGTTGTTCCCCAAATTTAGATGCTTTGAAGAGCCCGGGCCCGAAAACCGCAGAACCCCGGCTATCATTTGGCGGGTGACCCTTTTGGCTGGTCGTCCCTCTTCGTTTTCCTGGATGGCCCTCGGGCCTGGTACCCAGGCTTCCGTGTTTTTTTGCCAAGCCGACTTTACCCCCGGGGCCGAACCCCGACCTTTTTGGAATTAATTTTGGGGGGAAATGAGGGCCCCTTTGGGGGCCGGGTTCTTATAAAAACGATATTTTTTTTACTCCCTTTTTTTTTAATCCTCAGGGGGCCCCAAAGCACTATTGCTGCGATTTCCCGGCCCGGGGTTTCCCCAGATTTAAACCCCTTTTTTTCTTTTCCCCAAGATGCCAGCTCCTACACCCCTGTTGGTTTTGGAGCCATCTGAAACCAGATATGATCGGTTTTTTTTGGGGGCCCCCAGTCCCCCCTGTTGGGGATGACAAACAAAGGTCTAAAAAGATGAAAGGGGGGTTATCCTTTTGGGGGATTCAAACAATGAGCTGACCTTTTGGTCCCCCCTTTTCCCATTTTTGGGGGTCCTTCGGTGTTCTATAATTTGGGTTTGACCCCTTTGACATGAAAAACCCCCTTTTCTTGCCCCCTTTTTAGATGTGTAGGGGGGAGGTTTGCAGCACTTCTGGGGGTGGGGGGTTGTTCTAAAGCTCCCGTGATGCATACGCATCTTTTACACTTTGAAGTTGTCGATTGCTACGGTTTGGAGGCCCCCCCCGGGGAATGAACCCCTAGGTTTTTGGGTTTTAAACCTTTTTTTACAACCACATGTTCATTTTTTTAATTTTTTTACAAAGTTGCGACACTCCGGGTGGAAATTTTTTTCCCCTTTTGAACAAGGTTTTTTTTAGGGGTGGTCCCAGTTCATCTTTTGGTCCCAAAAATGACTTAAACCCTTTTTTGAAAAGGGGGGTTTTCCCCTCCATTGAGTTTTGGGGAAACAAATGCCCTTTAAAGCTCTTTTTTTTGGAAGGGGGAAAAAAACGGTTTTTTTGGGGGTTAACCGACAGCCCTTTTCCCCCCCGACCATTCGTCTAGATGTTCATGCTTTTTTTCGCCTTTCTGGAACAAAAATCTTTCAGTTCCTATTTGACCTCCGATCGTAAAATGCCCCAAAAAAAAACTACTTTTTGGGAAGGGGCTAAAAAAGGATCAACAGCTTTACCGTCGGGGATAAAAAAAACTCAAGCCAAACGAGGGGTCCTTTTTTTTGGGGCTGGCTGTTTTTTCCAAGTTTTTTTGGGGCCCCCCCCCCGGGGAAAATTTTTTGGGGAAATTTTTCCCCTCAGCAGGAAGGGGCGGATGACAAAAACGGTTTGGGGCATACCAGAGAGTTTTCCTGGTGGGGAAAAAATTGTTTTTGCCTTTTTATGACATTTGACATTAAAAAAATTTTATTTTTAAAAAAATTTTTAATTTTTTGGGGCTTGGCCCCATCCAATTTTTTTCCCCTACCAAAACCCCGGGGAAAGGGAGATTGGAAAGGGGGGGGGGAAAAAAACCTTGGGGGAACCCCCCAAAAAGGGAAAAAAAAAAAAGTGCTTACCTCTAACTACGTTTATTGCTTAGCCCGGGAAAAGGGAAACCCTTTTATTTTTTCCAGAAGGTCGTCGACTAGGATCCCCCAGTATAATGGTGATGAATTTGGGGGCAGCCCCTCCCCCCCCCTAAACTTTTTGGTTCCCGCCCAAGGTGGATCTAATGACCCTTTTTTTCTTAGGCTGGCCTCCATCCAGTAGCATAGGGTGCCCGGTTTTTTGTTTAAAGAGCCTTCATTAACACCCCGTTGGAACTTTTTTGGGGAAACCCCCCCTTTTTTTAGAAAGGGCCGCGCTATCTCTTTGTCATCGATTGACTTTGTCGGGGGTCTCCGATCGCCCCAAAAAACCCCCTTTCCGATTGATGGGGATATGGCGGTCCAAAAGGGGTTTTGATAAATATGTTATCCCCTTTTGTATCTATCCAAAATTTTTTTTCCCAAAGTTTTGAGAGGAACGAAAAAGACTTATAGGCATGATTTTGGCTTTGGTTTAAATTTGCCTATCTTTGGCGGAGAAATTGTTTTGTCATTTTTTGGTATGCACCCCAGGCAATGCATGCTCTGAAAATTTTGCAAAATGCGGCAGAATAGGCCATCCCCTTTTTTTTTGGGGGGGAGATTTCACCCCGGGTCGATTTTAGGGGGGGAACTCGCCTAGGGCCCCTTTTTTATTTTTTATATGTTACCCTTTCTTTTTTTTCCCCCGTTTTCCCTTTTGGGGGGCTTCGGGGTTTTTTTTTTTGGCCGGGGGGCGGTTGGTCCCGGAAAGTGGGTGTTAATCAATATAGGGTTTCCTTGTTGTGCTTGAAAGGCCCCCCTCCGTTTTTTAGGGGGGCCCGGGGGACTCCCCTACCTTCTTTCGAGGGGCTCTGTGGGTCCCCATTCCCGGGGGTTTCTGTGATTTGTTCACAGAATTGTTCCCAGGAAATTCTTTTCGCCTTGCGGATCTCTTTGTTGTACTGCGTAAGTTTCGTTTTGTACGTTGCCCAGTCTTGGTTGAATTTGGCCTTGTTAAATAGCCTTCTCACCTCGGATCTAAGACCCTCTAGGTGACTATTCCGCCAGACTGTTTTATTTCTTTGTTGTCTTGTTTGTTCTGGACAGTTTTCTTTATAGGCCGTTTTTATTGCCTCATTTAGTTGGTCTACTGCCAGATCAAGACCCTTCGTTGTGAAGATTGTTGCCGTGCCCCCCTTGAGTGACTCCTCTAGTGCTCTTTTATAGCCTTGCCAGAGTGTCCTCCTTGGGTTACGGAATTTCTTGACGGCTAGTCTAGAAATTGTTAAATCAAATCTGATGTGGCGATGATCTGAACACGATGGTTCGTCAGAGACATGCCAGTTTGTGATGGTATCACTGACATCATGGCTACAAAAAGTAAGGTCAAGGACCTCACGCCTGGTTGATGTCACAAAAGTGGGTTCTATGCCTATGTTAGCTATGTCTAACCCTTCACTTATAATAAATTCATGCAAGGACTCACCTCCAACTATTACTTGTTGTCTTCTCCCTCTGCAGTGGCCTATGATGTCCTCCATTAGGGATGGTGGACAGGTCCTTTCTTCTCCGGGGAAATAGACGCAGCAGACTACCCAGGTCTTAGTCCCTTCCTCTGCCGTTGTTGCGGTTGTCTGTACTGTAACAAAGTCCCTAGAGCAGAGCTCCGAGATTAGTGTACAGCTGATGTTATTACTATTATAAAGAATACAAGCTCTTGGGTTGTTATCATGATATAGTAACTTACCTCCAGATGAATTGAGTCCTCTGATGGCTCCGTTGTTTAGCCATGGTTCCTGTATAAGGGCGATATCTAGGCCTTCTTCTTGGAACCCTTTTCTACACAGCACGGCTGAGGCAGCCTTGGCATGGTGAAGGTTCACTTGGATCACCTTTATGGTATCCATTGTAACTAAGGGGGCTGGGGGATCGACTCTTCAACAGGGCCTCCTCCTCCGTGGCGGTGTCCATTTGCTGATAGACTGTATGTCTTTTCAGCAGACTGGTGCCACTTTGAGCAGAAGGCTCGTCAGTATCGACCTCCCGTTCCCTCTCCTCCGGTGCTATGGGCCCGGCCTTCGATGTACTGGCCTCGGGTTCCTCAGCGATCCTTTGTGTGAGCCCGGCCTTTGATGTGCTGGCCTCGGGGTCTTCAGCAAATTGTTGCAGGACTTTTTTGTCCTGCTTTTTCCGGAACTTGAGCTTTCCGAATCCGAAGTATGGGCTCATGTTCAGTTTTTCCAGAACTTCGAGGGACTGTTTGTCCATGGAGAAGGTCCAGACTTGGCCTTTGTCCTTTGGGACTGCTCCCCAGGACTTCCACAAGTTTGTGTTTAGGCCTTTATTGCCTACCGATATCCTTTTTAGGATTCTTTCAGCTGGCATTCTTTCCCCAGCAAATTATTTGGTCAGATAATTGTCGAATAACAAGATGCGGTATTTTAACTGACACAATGAAACTGAAAGTGGAATTTTAAAATCTAAGGTGCAAAGAATTTTGACTTCCAATTAATATTGTCCCTATGTTGTTAATATTACCCACTATTTTTATCCTGGTGATAATGTAAGAAGATTAAAATTTTAGTACTGGTTTTTAAGTAAATTTAACAAGGATGGTTTCTTTCACAAGAAAATTATTTGGTCAGATGAATATCGAATAACAAGTTGCGGTACAAGTTGCGGTACAAGTTTCAGTTGCGGTACAAGTTGCAATGTTGTATATTGGAACAATCTTCATTACCTAATCCAGTATTAATTTGATAAAAGTTAAAAAATGGCCATCTTTAACAACAAATATGCATGTATTGAAAAGAAAACTGAAAATCCAAAAATAAAGTTAGAACCGTATGAATAAAGTTCATCCGGGATGAAAACGGTGCAGGTGACCGGCTTTGGCAAATCCTTGTCTGTCAGTGCCTTTACACTGCTCCCTCCCAGGCTTGAGTGTTGGCACCGTCTTTGTTAGCCATTCTGCGCTGTTTTTTTCAGCGCAGGTGACTTCAAGGTATCCTGGCCTGTGGTTGCATTTTTCAAAGCTTACAACTGGCCATCTGGGATGTTGTCGTAAGCGTTCAAAATTGAGGCTTGGACTTCCTCCATCCTTCGTCAGCTGGTCTTCTGGGTAGCCTTCGCACGATAGAAACTTTCTCGCTGCTTGCTGCAGCCTTGTACGACATGCTAGTCATAGTGGCCGGTTTTGTTGGCTTGTCTCCTCTCGGCTTTTTGAATTGCCTTTTATGGGGAGTACTGTCCTTGGATCTCGTCCTTTTTTGGGTTTGGCTGGCTGCTGTGGCCTGTTCAGTGGCCTTCGAGTCCTTTGCCTTACCCATGCGTTTTGCGTGTGCGATGAAGTTTTCCAATCACGGCACGTTTAGCCTCAGCGCGGCTTTTGCCTGTTTGAATCAAGGCTCGCACACGAGCTCTAGAACTTCCCCACAGATTGGCCTTAATGACCTGTTCATCTGTCAGGTTGTCAATCTCCTCTATGGGTTTGCCTTGTAGCTGGTCGTGGCTAACTTTTTGCCTGTGACCTGCCTCGTTGGTTTAATGGTTGTTTGCTACCCATATAGTTCCCACGAGTAGCTAGGAAGTATTCGGTCCATCCAGCCAGAGCCCCGCATGGCTGGATAAGGCATGCGATACAGGGGGGTGCTGCCTGGTGCCCCCGGGGGAACGTTCGCGATCACATATATCCTTGTGACCATTCAGCCTTCGGCACGTTGCCTTCCACCTTGGCTTAGGATTGTGTTTAAATGTATGTGTGTGTGTGTGTGTGAGCGTGATGATGTGTGTATTGTGTACCTGTGTGCTCCCTCCTCTTTTTCCGGGCTTGGGACCGGTCACTTGATCGGCGCGAAAGGCACTCCGCGACAATTGTGCTTAGCCGAGGAGCGCCGCAATGCCGACCAACTGAGCAGAGTTGACCAAATGCATAGTATATTTGCTTTTTATGGATCAATTCTTTTATAGTCTTGAATTTGAGATTTGCGGATGTTAAATTGTGAAAAGTTAATAAGAAATATCGTCTCGGTGAAGTTTTCACTTCTGTCTTGCCGTCTGAACACACCCTAATTTTATTCTATTAAAATCTACCTTCGTCAAAAAATAGAAACTGAAAGTGAGATTTTAAAATCTAAGGTGCAAAGAATTTTGACTTCCAATAAATATTATATCTGTGTTGTTAATATCACCGACTATCTGCATCCTGGTGGTAATGTTAGAAGATTGAAATTATATTACCTACTGGTTTTTAAGTAAATCTAACAAGGATCGTTCCTTTCACAAGAAAACTATTTGGTCAGATGAATGTCGAATAACAAGATGCGGTATTTTTAACTGGCACAATGAAACTGAAAGTGGAATTTTAAAATCTAAGGTGCAAAGAATTTTGACTTCCAATTAATATTATCCCTATGTTGTTAATATTACTCACTTTTTTCATCCTGGTGATAATGTGAGAAGATTAAAATTTTATCACTGGTTTTCAAGTAAATTTAACAAGGATCGTTTCTTTCACAAGCAAATTATTTGGTCAGATAATTGTCGAATAACAAGATGCGGTATTTTTAACTGACACAATGAAACTGAAAGTGGAATTTTAAAATCTAAGGTGCAAAGAATTTTGACTTCCAATTAATATTATCCCTATGTTGTTAATATTACCCACTATTTTTATCCTGGTGATAATGTAAGAAGATTAAAATTTTAGTACTGGTTTTTAATTAAATTTAACAAGGATGGTTTCTTTCACAAGAAAATTATTTGGTCAGATGAATATCGAATAACAAGTTGCGGTATAAGTTGCGGTACAAGTTGCGGTACAAGTTGCGGTACAAGTTGCGGTACAAGTTGCGGTACAAGTTGCGGTACAAGTTGCGGTACAAGTTGCGGTACAAGTTGCGGTACAAGTTGCGGTACAAGTTGCGGTACAAGTTGCAATGTTGTATATTGGAACAATCTTCATTACCTAATCCAGTATTAATTTGATAAAAGTTAAAAAATGGCCATCTTTAACAACAAATATGCATGTATTGAAAAGAAAACTGAAAATCCAAAAATAAAGTTAGAACCGTATGAATAAAGTTTGTAAAGAAGCGCGTCATGCTAGAGCTGGGCAAAATCCTGAGGAATGTCAAGAGCAATTACACTAATAAAATTATTGCTTTTACAGTAAGTAAAACGTTCAATAATAGTAAACCACAATATTCAAATAATAAATATCAAAAACTATTTCAACCTATTACGTCAGCCAACAACATTTACATTTTTTTTTCAGATTTTACGAAATGAACCTGTATAAAAAGACCAATCGCAAAGACAGGGTACTGCGTTCCTCACAGATTTAGTTTTCGGAAAAAAATTAGGTCCAATTAAATATAAAAGCGGTTTATTTCTTCTTCCCCCAAAAAAATATTCACTTATAATTTATGAACTCCAAAGAGCATGAATTATTTCCGGACATTAGGCAAATTTTCAAAAAATTGGCATTATTTTTTAAAAATCGGATTTTCGGGTATTAAAAAAGTTTTTAAAAAATTTGTATGGCTTTAAATAGAAGTAGCTCAACTTTTATTAAAGCAAAAATTTCTTTAGGCGTGATTAGCATTTTTTTGGGTGTTGAATGAGACTGAACCGTCAGACTTGGCTATACAACGCTCGTGATGTAGTGGGAAAAAAAGCCAAGTACTAAAATATCACCAAGTGCATAGTATATTTGCTTTTTATAGATCGTTTTTTTTACAGTCTTGAATTTAAGATTTGCGGATGTTAGATTGTGGAAGGTTAGTGAAGAATGTCGTCTTGGTGACGTTTTCACTTCTGTCTTGCCGTCTTAAGCACACACCCTAATTTTATTCTCCAAAATTACTTTTTAATTTTTAAAACAAAAATCTACCTTTATCGAAAAAATAGAAACTGAAAGTGGAAGTTTGAAATCTAAGGTGCAAAGAATTCTGACTTCCAATAAATATTATCCCCACGTTATTAGTATTACCCACTATATGTATCCTGGTGATAAAGTGAGAAGTTTGAAATTTTATTACTGGTTTTTAAGTAAATTTAATAAGGATCGTTTCTTTCGCAAAATAATTTTTTGATCAGATGATTGTCGAATAACAAGTTGCGGTATTTTTAACTGACGCAATGAAATACATTGGAAGAGTCTTCATTACCTTATCCAGTATTAATTTGATAAAAGCTAAAAAATGGCCATCTTTGACAACAAATATGCATGTATTAAAAAGAAAACTGGACAGCCAAAAACAAAGTTTGAATAAAACACCGTAGAAATAAAGTCAATGTCAAGAGATATTAAAAATCCTCGACAATTTCAGTGGATGAAAATTCAATACCCACTTAAACAGATAACATTTTTATCAATACTAAGAAAATGAAGTCACTAATAAAATTATTTTTTTTACAGTAAGTAAAACGTTAAATGATAATAAACCACAATATTCAATATAAATAAGAAATATCGAGCTATTTCAACCCATTACGCAGGCCAACAACATTAACAATTTTTTTCAGATTTTACAAAATAAGTCTGTATAAAAAGCCAATCGCAAAGACAGACTTGCGTTCCTCATAGATTTAAGGTGGGTTCAAACAGAAACTTAATTTACTTTAATTTAGCATTTATTTTTTCGTAGTTTAGTAAGTTAAATCAATGGTTTCATATGGAGTCGTTCATGAAAAATGAATTTAAAATTTTCTTTAAAAGTTGGCCAACTTTTATCTTGTACAATTAAATTAAATTAAATGATTGGTTATGCGCATGCAGAAATCAGCTTTAAATTGACACCGAATTTTTTGATTTTTAAAGTATTTTCAATTGACAGTACAAATAATAATTAGCTGGTTGTTTACGTGTTTTTTGATTTTATATTTTATAAACCAAAAAAACACTTTCTCCAACGGTTTTCCGCAACAGACTAAAAAGTTAAGTTATGAATTTTGATTGACATAAAAATAAAATGACATATGTTTTGCGCAGATGCAAATAGACATATTTTATTGGTCAAATATAATATTTTTAAGTTTCATAAATTTTTGTATGAACGAGGGTGGGAAACATAAAATTAAACCATAAATTTTGCTATATTAAAATTAAATTAAATTTCTGTTTGAACCCACCTTTTGTCATTGAAAAAAAAATAGGTCCAATTATATATAAAAGTCGTTTATTCCTTCTCCTCCCAAAAAAATATTCACTTATAATGTATAACCTTCATAGAGCATGAATTATTTCCGGACATTGTGCAAATCTTTAAAAATTTGGCATTAGTTTTTAAAAATTTTAAAAAGCCTACTCAGCCTTTGCATAATAGACCGAGCGCTCGCGGCAAAAAAGAGACCGATTTTTTACAGGCTGCCTTTGATACGGGTGATATTTATAGCCACAAGCTATAGATAGATGCACCTATTAAGTTCCGCAACGTGTTACTTCATATATAAACATTAACTTTAGTTAGCAAAAAAAAGAAGCTTCTTAAATCAACTTTTTACAGTCTGCCAATTGTTGAAGCATAAGGATAGATTGCCAAATCCACAAAAAAGTTGCAGGCAGACGGTTTTCTCCAGTACAAGAGTAAAGCATACTAATGCTAGTTCGCAAAAAAATCGTGTAACTAAAAATACTTTTTTACAGTCTGCCAAGCACAATTTAGACTAATGTGTGCATGAGATTGACGAATTTTCACAAGGCAGACTGTTTCTCGATATTTAAAAATTGATGCATAAAAATTAATTAACAAATTTTTCACAGTATCTCAACAATCTTTTACAGTCTGCCTATTGAATAAATAACAACTTTTACAATAAATATTTCATATTAAATTATTAGCATACTAATTCACGAAGTTTAAAGTGTAGACAGACGGAGTTAAACTTGTAAAAAAACTTATAATGGTTAACAATTTTTAGAGTCTGCCATTGTTTTCAAACAATATTTAGGTACTAAATAAACAAACTATTGAATGGCAGACGATTTGTAAAGGTAGTTTAAAAATGGTTATTTATTAACGTAAGTTGAAAATAATAATTTATTTAATTAAAAATCCGTACATAAAAATGTATTTTTTAAACGTTTGTCACATAACACAAAACGCTCCTGATTGGTCGAGTTTATAACGACGCCACCTGCTTGTTTGCCTACTTGCGCCTACTTGTTATATATTAGCTTTCGAAACTGTTTTAATAAGATTTTCTTAAATTATCCATTGTTGCGGAGGTTCGGGGTTCGATTCCACTCCATACCTTTCTTTTTTTTCAATTTAATAATCTTTAAAATACTTCTCAAATAAATTTAAATATATATTTAGGTATGTTTATTAAATTATTTTTTTCATTTTTATTATTTTTATACATTTTACATCAAATATGGGAGTATTTGCAGAATTATTGGGAAATTAACTTTTTGTGTAAATTTATGAATATTTTACACACAAAACAGTTACTGTTTTTAGATGTTATACAAAAATAATTTGTTAACAAATTAATTTTGAAAATATTGATGTTAAGAAATAAACTTCCAGAATCCCAATTAGGTAATGTGCAAATTGTAATTACTCAGAAAAACCCAGTATTTTATTCTAAAACTATTATGCGTAAATTTTAATTACACAGAAAAAGCCGGAATTGACCGGAGTCAATGGCGTTAGAACGCCATGGTGTGAAAGATTAACGGGTCAGGTAGGGTTTGTGCATCATGATGCATGCAAAGAACATCGTAGTGCACCTAACTTTACCTGACCCCATCAATCTTACGTTACCTGCCTACAGCGTGATTCTATAATATTCAAAATTTCAATTAACGCTAGATGTACCATCATAAAACGTCCGCCATTCAATAGTTTGTTTATTTACTAACTAAACATTGTTGGGATACAATATCCGACTGTAAAAAATCGTTAAAAGTCTTACTTTTATTTTGCAAATTAAAAATAGTTTTGCAGTTATATGTATACATCGTATTAGGCTGCCATTTGTTTTATTCAATATTGTGAACTGTTAAGTTTATATTTAAATAACTTTTACACTGTAAAAAATTGTCTGAAATACTGTAAAAAATTTGTTAAATAACTTTTATGTATTAATTTTTAAAAATCGGAAAACATTCGGCCTTGTGAAAATTTGTCAATCTCATGCACACATTAGTCTAAATTGTGCTTGGCAGTTGGCAGACTGTAAAAAAGTGTTTTTAGATACACGATTTTTTTAGGGAAGTAGCATTAGTATGCTTTACTCTTGTACTGGAGAAAACCGTCTGCCTGCAACTTTTTTGTGGATTTGGTAATCTAGCCTTATGCTTCAACAATTGGCAGACTGTAAAAAGTTGATTTAAAAAGCTTCTTTTTTTTTGCTAATTAAAGTTAATGTTTATATATAAAGTAACACGTTGCGGAACTTAATAGGTGCATCTATCTATAGCTTGTGGCTATAAATATCACCCGTATCAAAGGCAGCCTGTAAAAAATCGGTCTCTTTTTTCTGCCGCGAGCGCTCGGTCTATAAATCCACCCCTGGTTATGCTTATGTAAATAATATAGTGAAACAAAACTAAATCAAAAAATAATCTTTGGTATTTTTATATGAATCTATCACCTTAAATGAAAACCTAATAGTTTGATTAGTGTAATAAAATAAACTAGTTTTTTTTCCTTTACTTTGAAAGTTTATCTTATAGGAAATAATTTTCCCATATTCCCAGTTAATTATGCACATGGTAAAATAATCTTGAGCTTCTTTTCCACAGAACTTTTAAAAACTCTGTAAATTGGTAAAATTTCCGGCCGAAATTGGTATTGGACACAAAATGACAAAAAAGCGTTTAAAAAAGCGAGCACAACACTGCCGAATATACAGGTAAAAACGCGACATAGCCCGTTTTTACTCGGTATTGCACGGACCTCCCCGGCACGGGATAATTTTTTTATCCAATATCTCCTGACTTATCGCGTCCCTGTCAGGGATTTTTTTTAGAACAAAATTTAACAATATTTTCTATCAAATGACGTCAGTATGTCAATTTCGCTAAAAATTGACCGTTTTTCCCCTGTACTCTTTATATTTGCTTTTTAAGGACCGATTCTTTTACAGTCTTGAATTTGAGATTTGCGGATGTTAGATTGTGGAAGGTTAATGAGGAATGTCGTCTTGGTGAAGTTTTCACTTCTGTCTTGCCGTCTTAAGCACACATCCTAATTTTATGTTCTAAAATCACTTTTAAATTTTAGAAACAAAAATCTACCCTTTTCAGAAAAATAGAAACTGAAAGTGGAAGTTTAAAATTTAAGGTGCAAAGAATTTTGACTTCCAATAAATATTATCCCTATGTTGTTAATATTACCCAACATTGGCATCCTGGTGATAATGTGAGAAGTTTGGAATTTTATTACTGATTTTTAAGTAAATCCAACAAGGGTAATTTCTTTCATAAGATAATTATATGGTCAGATGATTGTCGGATAACAAGTTGCGGTATTTTTAACTGACTCAATGAAAGACATTGAAACAGACTTCATTACCTCATCCAATTATTATTTTGATAAAAGCTAAGAAATGGCGATCTTTAACAAGAAATATGCATGTATTGAAAAGAAAACTGGGAAGCCAAAATTAAGAGTTAGGATAAAAGAACGTAGGAATTAAATTTGTTAAGAAGCGCTTCATGCTAGACTTGGGCAAAATCCTCAGGTATGTCAAGAGCAATGAAAAACCCCGACAATTTCAAAGGATGGAAATTCAATACCCACTTAAATAGATAACATTTTTATCAATACTAAGAAAATAAAGTCACTAATAAAATTATTTTTTTACAGTAAGTAAAACGTTAAATGATAGTAGACCACAATATTCAATATAAATAAAAAAATATCGAGAACTATTTCAACCGATTAGGTAGGCCAAAAACATTAACAATTTTTTCTAGATTTACTAAATAAGCGTGTATAAAAAGCCAATCGCAAGGACATTGCGTTCCTCATAGATTTAATCATCGAAAAAATATTAGGTCTAATTAAATATAAAAGTCGTTTTTTTCTTCTCCTTCCAGAAAAATCTCCATAGAGCATAAATTATTTCCGGACATTGTGCGAGTCTTTAAAAATTTGGAATTATTTTTTAAAAATTGGATTTTTGGATGTTGGAAAAGTTTTAAAAAAAATGCATTACGAACAAAATTCTGAAATTTTAATTTAGGCTTGCAGGAGATTTATTATGCCAGTTAATTTTGATGGACTACCGCTTTCTCATACTTTTGGTTAAATCAAAAGAGACTATGAAAGACGGTTACCATAAAGGACATATTTCGTCTACTGCAACATAATTTAAAAACACACAGCTCTTTTGCAAAGCCGAGATTAAAAACTTATAAAAAGAAAACAAAGAAAATTTCAATTAATCAGGTACGAATGGTATACCCTGTTATGGTTTTGAATAGAAGTAGATCAACTTTTATTAAAGTAAAAATTCCTTTAAGCGTGATTAGCACTTTTTTTGAGTATTGAATAAGACTGAACCGTCAAACTTGGCTATGCAACGCTCGTGATGTAGTCGGGAAAAAAACCAGTTACAAAAATATTGCCAAGTGCATAGTATATTTGCTTTTTATGGATCGATTCTTTTAAAGTCTTGAATTTGAGATTTGCGGATGTTGAAAGGTTAATGAGGAATGTCGTCTTGGTGAAGTTTTACTAATGTCTTGCCGTCTTAAGCACACACCCTAATCTTATGCTCTAAAATCACTTTTAAATTTTAACAAAAATCTACCTACGTCAGAAAAATTGAAACTAAAAATGGAATTTTAAAATCTAAGGTACAAATAATTTGACTTTCAATAAATATTATCCCTATTTTGTTAATATTACCCACTATTTGCATCCTGGTAATAATGTGAGAAGATTGAAATTTTATCAATTGTTTTTAAGTAAATCTAACAAAGGTCGTTTCTTTCACAAGAAAATTATTTGGTCAGATAACTATCGAATAACAAGTTGCTACAGTGCTGTACATTGGAACAATCTTTATTACCTAATCCAGTATTAATTTAATAAAAGCTAAAAAATGGTCATCTTTAAGAACAAATATGCATGTATTGGAAAGAAAACTGGAAAGCCAAAAACAAAGTTAGAACCGTAGGAATGAGGTTTGTAAGAAGCGCGTCATGCTGGACCTGGGCAAAATCCTCAGGTATGTCAAGAGTAATTAAAAACCCCCGACAATTTCAATGGATGTAAATACAATACCCACTTAAGCAGATAACATTTTTATCAATACTAAGAAAATGTAATTAGTAATAAAATTTTTGCGTTTACAATGAGTAAAAAATTCACTCACTAGCAAATAAGATCATATCAAATACATAAATAGTAATCCACAATATCTAATATAAATAAAAAATATCAAGAATTATTTTAACCGATTACGCAGTTAAACAATATTTACAATTTTTTTTAGATTTTACCAAATAAGCCTGTATAAAAAGCCTGCGATTGAAAACTTAGCATATTTATTTTTTTGCCCTATGAAAACTGGGCCGGTAAATATTTTATTACCTGGGGCCTATAACACAAACACTACAATTGTAACAAGTCTACAAGTTACAATTTATGTATGTATCGGTAGGCAATAAAGGCCTAAACACAAACCTGTGGAAGTCCTGGGGAGCAGTCCCAAAGGACAAAGGCCAACTCTGGACCTTCTCCATGGACAAACAGTCCCTCGAAGGTCTGGAAAAACTGAACATGAGCCCATACTTCGGATTCGGAAAGCTCAAGTTCCGGAAAAAGCAGGACAAAAAAGTCCAACAAATTGCTGAAGACCCCGAGGCCAGCACATCAAAGGCCGGGCTCACACAAAGGACCGCTGAGGAACCGAGGCCAGTACATCGAAGGCCGGGCCCATAGCACCGGAGGAGAGGGAACGGGAGGTCGATACTGACGAGCCGTCTGCTCAAAGTGGCACCAGTCCGCTGAAAAGACATACAGTCTATCAGCAAATGGACACCGCTACGGAGGAGGAGGAGGCCCTGTTGAGGAGTCGATCCCCCAGCCCCTCTTAGTTACAATGGATACCATAAAGGTGATCCAAGTGAACCTTCACCATGCCAAGGCTGCCTCAGCCGTGCTGTGTAGAAGGTTCCAAGAAGAAGGCCTGGATATCGCCCTTATACAGGAACCATGGCTAAACAACGGAGCCATCAGAGGACTCAATCCATCCGGAGGTAAGTTACTATATCATGATAACAACCCAAGAGCTTGTATTCTTTATAATAGTAATAACATCAGCTGTACACTAATCCCGGAGCTCTGCTCTAGAGACTTTGTTACAGTACAGGCAACCGCAACAACAGCAGAGGAAGGGACTAAGACCTGGGTAGTCTGCTGCGTCTATTTCCCGGAGAAGAAAGGACCTGTCCACCATCCCCAATGGAGGACGTCATAGGCCACTGCAGAGGAAGAAGACAACAAGTAATAGTTGGAGGGGACGTCAACGCCCACAACACAATCTGGGGAAGCACCAATACAAACAGTAGAGGTGAGTCCTTGCATGAATTTATTATAAGTGAAGGGTTAGACATAGCTAACATAGGCATAGAACCCACTTTTGTGACATCAACCAGGCGTGAGGTCCTTGACCTTACTTTTTGTAGCCATGATGTCAGTGATACCATCACAAACTGGCATGTCTCTGACGAACCATCGTGTTCAGATCATCGCCACATCAGATTTGATATAACAATTTCTAGACTAGCCGTCAAGAAATTCCGTAACCCAAGGAGGACACTCTGGCAAGGCTATGAAAGAGCACTAGAGGAGTCACTCAAGGGGGGCACGGCAACAATCTTCACAACGAAGGGTCTTGATCTGGCAGTAGACCAACTAAATGAGGCAATAAAAACGGCCTATAAAGAAAACTGCCCAGAACAAACAAGATAACAAAGAAATAAAACAGTCTGGTGGAATAGTCACCTAGAGGGTCTTAGATCCGAGGTGAGAAGGCTATTTAACAAGGCCAAACTCAACCAAGACTGGGTAACGTACAAAACGAAACTTACGTAGTACAACAAAGAGATCCGCAAGGCGAAAAGAATTTCCTGGGAACAATTCTGTGAACAAATCACAGAAACCCCGGAATGCGCCAGGATCCACAGAGTCCTCGCAAGAGAAGGTACTGCGAGTGCTCCCGGCCCCCTAAAAAGAACGGACGGGGCCTTCACGAGCACTAACAAGGAAACCCTAGGGCTATTGATTAACACCCACTTTCCAGGATCAACCATAATTGATCAACCTCGGCCAAGAAAACAAGCCCGCAATCCCAGAAGACCCCTAAAGGAAGACTGGAATAAGGCAAAGGAAGTGGTAACATATGAAAAAATCAAATGGGCCATAGGCGAGTTCCACCCATACAAGTCGCCAGGCCCGGATGAAATCTACCCGGGACTGCTCCAAAAGGCATGGCCATATTACTGCCGCATCTCTGCAAAATTTTCAGAGCATGCATTGCCTGGGGCTACATACCAAAAATATGGCAAAAGGCTACAGTAGTCTACCTGCCAAAGATAGGCAGAATTTCAGACCAAACGCCTAAGTCATATAGACCTATAAGTCTATCCTCGTTCCTGCTCAAAACATTGGAAAAAATTGTGGATAGATACATAAGGGATAACATACTATCACTATACCCTTTAAGTGACCGCCAGTATGCCTATCAATCAGGAAAGTCTGCGGACTCCGCTCTGGACGATCTGAGCAGACTCCTGACAAAGTCAATCGATGACAAAGAGATAGCGCTTGGCACATTTCTAGACATAGAGGGAGCGTTCAACAACGTTCCAACAGGATCGTTAATAAAGGCTCTTACACGAAGGAACATCCCACAAACCATATGCTACTGGATGGAGGCCAGCCTAAGAAACAGGGTCATTAGATCCACCTTGGGCGAGGACACCATAGAAGCTGAGGTGGGGAGGGGCTGCCCACAAGGAGGTGTGCTATCACCATTATACTGGGCGATCCTAGTCGACGACCTTCTGGCAAAAATGGCCAAAGAGAGGTTTCACTGCCTCGGCTACGCAGACGACATAGCCATCGTAGTTAGAGGTAAGCACTTAGACTTTGTTTCAGAAAGGACGCAAAACGCACTGAACATCGTAGACGAATGGTGCAGGGAGGAAGGTCTGTCGGTTAATCCACAAAAGACCGTTATTGTTCCCTTCACAAAGAAAAGAGCACTAAGGGCACTCAGATGTCCAAAGCTCAATGGAGTGGAAATCCCCTTCTCAAAAGAGGTTAAGTATCTAGGAGTCATTTTTGACCAAAAGATGAACTGGGGACCACACCTCAACAAAAGGCAAAAATTGCCCTCGGGAGATGTCGCAGACTTTGTGGAAAAAGCTGGGGACTTAACCCAAAGATGAACATGTGGTTGTATAAAATGGTAATAAGACCCATGATAACCTATGGTTCAGTTGCCTGGGGGGCAAGAGTCTCACAGACCATAGCAATCAGA
Organism: Listronotus oregonensis; assembly: GCA_019359885.1. Lineage (NCBI taxonomy): Eukaryota > Metazoa > Arthropoda > Insecta > Coleoptera > Curculionidae > Listronotus > Listronotus oregonensis. The sequence goes on along the minus strand of JAHBCN010008543.1, from coordinate 19,311 downwards.
CAACTTCAAAGTGTGCAAAGGCTAGCATGCGTATGCATCACGGGAGCTATGAGAACAACTCCAACCGCAGCCCTGGAAGTGCTGCTAAACCTGCCGCCACTCCACATCTAATACAGGGGCAAGTAAAGGCGGTACTCTATAGGCTCAAAGGAGGTCAAAGTCCAATTATAGAACACCGAAGGACTCCAAGATGGGAAATAGAGGAGGACCAAGAGGTCAGCTCATTGTTTGAGATGCCCTCAGACAGGACAACCCCTCGTTTCATCTTCAATAGACACTTTCGTATTGTCATACCAGATAGGGAGGACTGGAAGGAAGGCCCTCCAATCAAAGCCGATCATATCTGGTATACCGATGGCTCCAAGACCAACAAGGGTGTAGGAGCTGGCATCTATGGAGATAAGCCTAGAGAAAAGGTAATCTTAAGTCTCGGTCAGCACGCCACGGTTTTCCAAGCGGAAATCGCAGCAATAGTGCATTGCGCCGTGAGGATTAAAGAAAAAGGGAGTAAAGGAAAAAATATCGTCATTTACTCAGATAGCCAAGCGGCCTTGAAGGCCATCAGTTCCCATAAAGTTACTTCCAAACTAGTCGGGGACTGTATACAGGCCCTGGAAAAAGTCGGCTTGGAAAACAAACTTACGGTAGCCTGGGTACCAGGCCACGAGGGCCATCCAGGTAACGAAGAGGCCGACGACCTAGCCAAAAGAGGATCAGCCGCGGAAATGATAGGCCCGGAGCCATTCTGCGGTATCTCGGCAGGTCTCTTCAGAGCATCTATTAAGAGTTGGGTAGACAGACAGTTTCAAAGCTGATGGGTACAAACACCGGGACAACGACAGGCAAAGCAGTTCATTAAGACCTGCTCGGCCAAGTTTACATCGGACCTACTGAGCCACAGCGGTAAGGTCGTAAGGATAACGGTAGGTCAACTAACAGGTCATTGTAAACTCAACAAACACCTGAAAAGAATGAACCTGGTGGAGGATAACCTGTGTAGGTTCTGCCAGGAGGCTGAAGAAACAGCCCTACATGTGTGGTGCCATTGCGAAGGACTATGCAGGCTTAGGTTTACTAGGCTTGGGATGGAGAAGCCAAAACCGGCAAGTTATATGGAGTGGCCAGTGTCGAGACTCTGGAGTCTAGTTAAGAAGACGGGCTTGGACAAGGTACTCTAAAGAACGATAGGAGAAACCACAATAAATCTGGTAAGGTTGCAGTGGTGGAGGTCATTTTTCGCCATCTCCGCTCAAATAATCTAATCTAATCTAAACTACAATTTATGTACCGTACCTACAAGTCTAACTAAATTCAATAACAAATCAAAATAACTACAATTGTATTTTTTTAAAATTGTTGGGCTATGCGTACATATGTAAACACAGATTTGTCAAAGGGTGTTTAGACTCCTTAGGCCCGGTTGTACAATGGACGTTCAACCGAAGTTCACGCTGAACATCGGTTCAACGGAAAAAACTCGTTGTACAAAGCCGGTTCAGACGGTGAACTGTGGTTGATCTTGAACGTCCGAATTTGGGCGTTCAAGACGAATTCAACTCCTTTTAGTAATTTTTAACCTCACTCTTTTGACAGATTACCTTGGGTTTTAAATATTTTGTTTTTATATTTTTAAAGTTGATACTTATTCGGTTTTTATAATTAAAAATGGATCTTGTATGGAAAGATATAACCTGATATGACATACGACAAGGATTTTGTAGAATAACTTAATAATGTTGCACACTCTCGAGTGCATAAGTATACAGAAATAGACGAGCATTTGAACATTTGGAAACAAATAATTTAAAACCAGATTTAGGTTAAATAAACAAGCTGTGAGATTTATCATAAATACATTTTTTTAACAAATTTTATCGTTACAGGCAAGTAAGATTTTTATATTGTTTAATTACATTTGATTTTAAGTTTAAATGTTCTATTTATTCTTTTAGAAACCATGCACTAACACCTACTGAAATGGTATGCATTGCTTTACGATTTCTAGCCACTGGGACTTTTTTGCAAGTTGTTGGACGTTTTGGAGGTATTGACAAGTCAACGGCAAGTCGAAACATATCTATGGTTTAAAAATCAGTTGCCCAATTGGGGCTTAAATTGATAATAATGCCAAGAACTGAATCTGAAATTAACATTGTGAGGCGAGGATTTTTTAGCATTGGAGCCATGGATGGTACTCATAATAAAATTCAATCTCCTGGAGGGGCAGATGCAGAAAATTACAGGAACCAAAAAAGGATTTTTTCATACATTGTGTATTTATCATATCTGTGCTTTATTTTGTCAGTAGTGTGTGAGAAAAATGTAAAATTAAACAAAAAAAAACAAATACAATAATACAAATACATATTCATAATTATTATCAAGTTTTTTTTTCATAAAATCTTTGATTAGGTTAAATTGTGGCAATTTTATTCTTCTTTTTTTTATGGGCTTTGCAACTGATAGTTTAGGTAAACCTGCAGTGGTACAACACTCAAAATTCTGAACTGGGTTCAACAGTGAACTACAGTTCAAGAAAACTTGTGTTGAACCATTGTTTGTACAACCGGGCCTTAGAATCGAGAATTATGTTTTGTTTATTAGTTTATTTATTAAAAAAGGAAATATCAAGTGTCGCAAATTATATGTTTTGCGTCGGTAAAAATGATTTGACGTAGGTAAGAGGTACTGTGTGGAATTTAAAAAAAAAAGCTGGAATGGTGTGTCTTTCGTTATTGGGGAGTCAGCAATCATGATTTATTTACAACCGTATATGTAATTTTGACATTACTAACTGTTCATAATTTTCTTCATCGTCTGGGAAGTCTTTAATATCGTCTACCATAAAATCATCAGCAGCATATAAAAATATTTGCAGCAAAAACAGATTCACGCGTAAGTAGTTCAAACAAGGAAATTTTTCTTTTAAAATCCCAAATGCATTTTCAATTACTTTTCTTGTTCGTTTATGAGCTTTGCTGAAATCCTGCTGTGCCTAATTTAGTGGAGTCATTTTTAAAACTTCATGCATATCGCAAACACCATGATACTGACCTTCATTTCCTAGCCAGTGCAGAGCAATCATTATCTTCTGCTGCGGAGTCAATCCATACCACAGATTTATGTCATTATTTAACGCTAGTCCAATAATTCAAAGAAATTTTTCACATTGCTGTCTGCTAAGACCGAACCTTTCCTTAAACTGGCCATCACTGAGAAAATTAAACTTAATTCTTATGTTGAATCGATATTCTCCGTGGGGAATACCTTCATTGTCACTTTTCGAGTCACTTGACCATGTAACGAGAACGAATATTCAGAATGAGAAAGTTAAAATAATACCGCTTTTATGGTACGTTTCACAATAATTTGTTGATTTCTTATCAACAAAACTTAAATTACAACCCTCAGTAGAAAAACCAGTCATAAATAGGTTGCCTGACAAATATCTATTATGTAGGCACCGCACTTTTTAAAAGGGTACAGGTCTTGATATATTAATAGTTTAGGTTAGCTATTTTGGATGCTTAATAACACACACGAAAATACCTTGACAAACTCAAAACGACTGATGAACCAAGACGAAAAGACTCTGCTTTATATTCAACACCTGTTTTTGCCTATAACCTACATAATATACCAAAAAGTAGGTACAATAATAAATAAGAAAATTATAAGTTCGGACCTACATGCAGGTACCCAAAGTAGTATATTGAGTTTTACGACTAAGGTAAAACGAGAAATTAACGAATTATTGTGGAACGTACCATACCGAATTTAACCAACAGATATAAATGGGTAGAACAATCGTGAAAAATACTGTAACACAATTATACAAGTGCTAAAGTTGTGTTACAGAATATGTAAAATGTTCCGTAATTACTAGCGCCGCATGGGTAATTACAAGTTAGTTCTGTTACGAAAAATTACAAGTGTAAAAAATATTTTTACAATTCTATAACTTTTAGTGGTTGTGTTACAGGGCCCTGTAATCACACTTGTAAACTTAGCTGGTGGTCAAATTTTGTCAGGTATTTAGGTTTGGTCGGTCATGGTTAGTTCTGGTTAGCAAAGCAGCTTTTTATATTCCCCAGTGTTCCTGAATGAATTTCTATAACCCTATAAGTGTTGTTGTATTTTTATAAACGGCTCAGTTTTCTTATCGCATTAACGGCCTGTTCTTTAACGACCGGCCAAGTTTACATTCCTTCTTTTCGGTCATATTTTTAGGGTAGCGGTTTAATTCTTTTTATGGGCCAAGTTTTCATTTGCCCATTAAAAGCAAATCGCAAGGACGGGGTATTGCGTTCCTTATAGATTTGGTCGTCGGAAAAAAATTAGGTCCAATTAAATATGAAAGTCCTAAAAAATTTTGAGGCGTTTACGAAAATAATTTACTAAATATATTTTGTTGATGCTTATTTCTTCTCCCAAAAAATATTTACTTATAATTTATTATCTTTAAATAATTTTTTTTTAATTGAATTTTTGGATATTCGAAAATATTTCGGCACCACCAAGAAATTTCCGGAATTTTAATTTAGGCTCGCGGAAGATTCAATACGCCAATTAATTTTGATGGACTATAGCTTTCTCTTACTTTTGGTTTAGCCAAAAGAGACTGTAAAGTGTTGTTTAAATAGTTTAAAATAGTCTCATGTTTATTTTTTATAGCCTATTTAATTTGTCATGAAATTATCTCCGCAGCCATATCTTACATTTTTCGAATTTCATTAGTGCTACGCCTCCCTAATATATGTAGTTGACGCCATTCCCTGATGACGCCTAAATGAAGACTGAAACCCAATAGGGCTGGTTGGATGCTCTGTATCTTGACTATTACTAAATGAGACACTGTATTAATTTAATATACGTTTAATTATTTTATTATAAAAAAACCTTTCAGATTCTTTCAATTTACTTAAAATTAGAAAAAAGTGTTTTGTTTAAATTTAGCTTAATTTTATGAACAGGAAGCTTCTTATTACTAAATCCGAAAGTTCAATTAAATCAGAAAGTTTTAGGACACCCGGCACTACTCTATATCTCACCGTCTCTGGAACAAGGCTAAACTACCTTTCCATCTGCTGACATTCCAAGGGACACTATCCACATCACCTTTTTTAATTTCACTTTGCCTTTTATCACAACTCACTCTAAGGCTAGTCACTTTTCTTTACATTACTGGTCTATAGGTTTTACCATAGTCGAATACATTCGACATATGTTTACAGAAGAAGACAATAAACCTATTGTCATGAGAAACTGAGAGAGGTGCTAACAGTTTTAATTTGCTAACATCAAGAAAACCAGCACTTATGCCAGAATGAAATATGACATTTCATCAATTCAGTTCTAGTGAAAGTTTTGATTTTGTTCAAAACGAAGAATTTCCGGAATAACTTGCGAGCGAAATTATACCCGGACTAAAGAACATTCCGATACTTCACGCGGAATATTTTACGAGAAAACTTCCGAACTTGTTACCCGGTAGCCAGACAAATTCGTACTGACTAGAATGTCGCTTCTTCTCCCGCACCTCAGTTGACACCGCCCCACACGAATTCTTTTCGAATAAGAACGTATGATTGTCGATACCGCTGGCTAGAGATTTGTTTACCGTCGCGTCGGAACGCCTTTCTTTGCGATAAAAACAGAATTTCGGTTTTATTGTCGGCTTAATTTTTATTACAAAGGAGGAATTTTAATTTTATCTTTGAAAGGAGGTGGCTATAAAAAATAGCTTTCACGTTGTGGAATGTTTCTGCAACATACTGCCCGGCGTTGAGGTCTTTGACCTCAAGAAGAACTAGAAAAAGATTGAGAACGAGAAACCGCGACAGCGAAAGTATATTTACCAGAAAAGTTAGAAAGATAAATTAATTGGTTGTTGGAGTGAAAGAGTGTCCCACAACGAAGCGTGTCCTAGTCCCTTAGGGATCTAGTGACAAAGGGATGATGCGTTATCATCGGAAGAGGAGGCCCCACTTATTTAATCACCGTGGTGCAGCCGGTGAGGATTAGAGCCAAAGTGGCGGTCAACAGAAAACAAAAAGAACAAAAACTCTAGTGGTTGCTGGGGTCTTCCACTCCAACAACCAGGGTGTTTTTTCATAAGACATGAGAGTGTCCCATTGCCCTTCTTCAGGCAACGGACAAATCTTTGCGATGCTTCTAGTGAAGACACCATCTCGTGTCTGCACTTTCACTGCCCTGACCTTTCCGTCAGAGCCAGGAAGAATTTCTATTATTTTAGCCAACGGCCATTTAAGAGGGTATTCAAAATCGTCTCTGAGGAGCACGACTTTATTTACTTCAAGATTAGGAGTAGGTTGTACCCACTTTGGGCGATGCTGCAACCTGTTCAGATAATCCACAGACCAGCGCTTCCAGAAGACCTGCTGGATCTGTTTCATACGTTCATATAAGGAGAGTCTATTCAATGAGATATTACTCACATCCCTTTCCGGATGTGCAGTAAGACTTGAACCAATCAGGAAGTGACCTGGGGTCAACGCCTGCAGATCATTGGGGTCACTTGACAAGGTGCATAGAGGCCGAGAATTGAGAATTGCCTCAACTTGTGTTAGGACTGTGTAAAAGTCCTCAAAGGTAAAATGAGTTTCACCCACCAACCTAACAAGATGATGTTTAGCACTCTTAATTGCTGACTCCCAGAGTCCACCCCAATGTGGACTTCTAGGTGGAATGAATTTGAACTCAATTTCGTTCAGGGAGAGAAATTCCTTCACGGATTTCGTATGGTCGAGATTTTGAAATAGTTTGTACAATTCTTTGAGTTGGGCATTAGCACCCACGAAGTTTGTAGCATTGTCGCTATATATCACTTCTGGATTACCCCGACGGGCAATGAATCGCTTTAGGGTTTTTAAGAAGTCATCTGTAGACAATCCAGTGACTAGTTCAATGTGTATGGCTTTCGTAACCATACACACGAAGATGGCAATGTAAGCCTTGATCAAGGGGGCTTTTCTCAAGTTGGAGGTCTTCAGAAGGAAGGGACCTCCGTAGTCAATGCCTACACGGCTGAAGGCACGTGCAGCTGTTACCCGATCTTTGGGAAGGTCAGACATTATTTGGGTTGCAGGCTGTGCCTTGAACCTATAACAGGTGACACATCTGCTTATCAATTTCTTGGTCTCTTTAAGACCATTCAAGGGCCAGAATCTTAGCCGAAAACTGGACAGCACGTTCTGTGCGCCAGCATGTCCTAATTTTTGATGTTCATGATTTAACATTAATGACACAATTTTATTGTGGGAGGGCAGAAGAATGGGATGCTTCTGATCGTATGGTAAGTCTGCGTTGGCTAGTCTACCACCCACACGGATCAGTCCAAGGTCGTCAAGGAAGGGATTTAACTTAGCAATGTTTTTATCCCGGATGGAGGCTCCAGATTGTAGCTCCTGGAGCTCTTTAGAGAAGTGAAGAGATTGAAGAACTTTCACAATATGATTTTGTGAATCAATCAGTTCCTTGACTGAGAGAGTATCTTGAAATTTGTTATCTTTACCTTTCAAGTTATGAATGAATCTTAGGACATATGCTACTATCCGCTGAAGTCTAGTATAAGAAGAAAATTTTTCAAAGACCTGAAGCCAAAAAACATTGGATTCAGTCTTATTCACGGTGAAGAGCGCTACCTTGCGCTTCTCCTCCAAGAGGGGGACGTCAATAGTAGGGGTTTCCTTAGAAACTACATAATTAGGATCTTGAAGATAGGAAGGTCCATGCCACCAAATTTCACAATCTTGTAGAGTGGAAATGGGAATACCACGGGAAGGATGATCAGCTGGATTCTCAGCTGATCTGACATGACGCCAAACAAATTTACTTGTTAATGTTTGAATTTGAGACACTCGGTTGGCAACGAAAACGTTCCACCGAGAAGCGGGGGATGCTATCCAGCATAGAGCAATTTGTGAATCGGACCATAAATGGACCTCATCAACTTGGAAACGGGACTCAAAGATGGAGATTAGTTTTGCTACAAGTTTAGCCAGAAGAAGCATTGAACATAGTTCAAGCCGAGGAAGAGTTTGAGATTTTAGGGGTGCCACTCGGGACTTAGAAGAAATGAGATTACAAGACACAGTATTGTCTTGGTAGAGAGTGCGCGCATAGACACATGCGGCATAAGATTTTTCACTGGCATCGCAGTAACCAAAAAATTCAATTTTTCTAATTGATTTTTTATTGAAGAGATAACGCGGTATTTTTAGGGACTTAAGAAGTGGAAGATTATTGATGAATTCATGCCAAGTTCCTAGAATGACTGGATCTGTGATTGGATCATCCCAGTCAAGTTTATTTTTCCACAATTCTTGGATGATCAGTTTTCCCGTGACTATTATGGGAGACAAGAAGCCCAGAGGGTCGTAACATTGGGCGATGGTAGACAAAATTTTCCTTTTTGTCACTTGTCCAGTAAGAGAATTTTCCGGAATAGATAAACAAAAGAAGTCATCACTTGGATTCCATTTGAGTCCAAGGACCTTGTTGGGAGCTTCCTCGAAGTTGAGGTCAAGCTCGGAGGACTTTTCTTGTGAGCTTTCTGAGAGAAATGGCCTTGAATTTGAGCACCACTTGTGCAAATTGAAGCCATGAGAATTTAAGAGAGAATTGAGTTGATCATGCAACACTGGCAGATCATCAAGATTATCAACTCCACCCAGGACGTCATCTACGTAGCACTGGGTGAGCAAAGCCTCAGAGGCAAGAGGGAAATCTTCAGAGTTTTTTAGAGCTACTTCCTTGATCACTCGGGAAGCTTGGAATGGTGCACAATTTGTGCCATAGGTGACAGTTGACAGCTCAACACATTTGAGCGTCTCATCAGGGGATTCCCTCCATAGAATGTTCAGTAAGAATGTTTGTTCGGGGTTGATTTTGATTTGACGGAACATTTTCTCAATGTCCGTCGTGAGGGCATATTGAAAAGTACGAAATCTTAGAAGGATATCATAGAGATCAGGGTGTACTTGGTAACCCTTGAAAGTGACATCGTTAAGACTAAGACCAGACGTGGTCTTGCAAGAAGCGTCAAACACTACACGCAACTTGGTCGTAGTGCTTTCTTCCTTGATCACCGCATGGTGAGGCAAGAAGTACTTATTTTCAGAAAAGTTATTAGTAGAAGAGAGTGGGACAAATTTGGCATGACCCAAACTGACATATTCATCGATGAATTTTTTGTACTCTTTGTAGTACTCAGGGTTTTTGGAAAATTTAGATTCAAGATTCAAGAATCTTTTTTTGGCAATGGCAAGAGAGTCTCCGAGAGTGGAGCACTCTGAGGGTGATTTTAGTGGCATGTCCACCTGAAATCTACCATCAGGCAACACCTTCGTGGTGTCCTGAAACATTTTTTCGACTACTTCATCTTCCGATGACATTGGAGCTTTAGATGGCAATTCTTCAATTGCCCAGAATTTTTCTAGAGTGTCATTTAACCTTTCAAGGTCAGAGAGAGAAGTTTGACTTTGCGCAAACAAAGAGACACTTGCTGATTCCCCACTTACATTTAAGTGGGAGTGAGAAAGAGAATGACCATTTCTAGGTCGAGAGAAAACACCACCCAGTATCCAACCGAGGTGCGTGTTCAAGAGAGTGGGGAGGCCACGTCCAAGCTGGAACATGCCTCGAGTCAACAACGCATAATAGAGATCAGAGCCGATCAGCATATCGACCTCTGAGGGTTCATTGAAGGAGGGGTCAGCAAGTTTTAAGTGAGAAGGAATCTGCCAAGATTGACAGTTTATCCTGACTGAGGGTAAATTTCCAGTAATCACTGGCAATACGACACAAGAAAGTTTAAATGACGTAGATTTGTTAGAATCTGAGTGAATTTTCACATTCACCATTTTGTTGCAAGTATTGCTGGAGAGTGCAATACCAGATACTTGCGTATTTCTAAAGATGTAGTTCAGTTTTTGAACTAATCGTTCAGTAATGAAGGAGGTTTGGGAACCATTGTCCAAAATGGCTCGGGCTTGGACTTCCTGTCCATCAGCAGCAAAGATTTTAACCCGGGCAGTAGCTAGCAGCACATCTTTATTGCTCGGGCAAAGAGCAGAGACTGAGTGAAGGGTCTGAGCATTGTCAGACTTCTTACCTTGAGAATTTAGATTTTGGGTATTATTACCTTGCTGAGGTGATTTAGAGTTAGAATTTGAGTTAGAGTGACCTTGACTCTGAGAATTAGAAGAAGGACCTTGTCCTCGACTGAGTAGGCACCTCTGTTGAAGCTAGATGGCTAGTGTACCTGATCCACCTTGTTGTGGACTCTGAGGGAGGGGAGGAGTTACTGAACAGTCAAGGCATGTGAAGTAATGTATGATGCTTCTTCGAGCAAATGAGACAAGTTCTTGTTGAAGAACAAGAATTTAAATTGTGATTGTTACCTAAACAGTTGTAACACAATTTTAATGAGTTGACAGATTTTTTCTTTTCAAAATCTGGCAAAGACTTAAAATTTTGACATGTATAGATTTTATGTTGACTGTCCTTACAGTACAAACATAAATAAGAGACATTAGAATTATTAGAATTGTTTACGGTCGAATGCGCATGTAAAGAAGTCTTTTTGTTGTTATTTTTATTTTTGTTCTCCGACATCGGCGGATTTTTTGAAGAAGGCACTTCGCGGCCTGACAAGTTTTCTAAAACTAGACATTTCTTTTCCAAGAAATCTTTAAACTCGTCTATTGTCGGGAGAGTGGTTAAATCGCGTTCATATTCGAATGCCTTAACCGTAGAAAAATCAAGTTTTTTACTTAATAAGAAAATCGTTAAAGATTCTAGAATTTCTGGCTCTTTATAGCCCAGACTAAATAACGAACGCCAATGTCTGTTAAAGTTCGTGAGAAATTCTCTCAACGTAGAAGAATTACATTTAGTTAATGCCGGAGTATCAAAAATAGCTGAAAGATGCGCGTTTACAACCGAAAGCTTGTTTTCGTAACGTTTAGTTAAAATTTGTAAGGCTATGTCAAAATTCTCGTGAGTGACTGAGAGATCGTCAATTAATTTTAGCGGTTCGTCTCGCAAGAAAGATTTTAAATAAATGAATTTTTGAATGTCTGTCAAACTTTCATTATCGACGATTAGAGTATTATAAAGTTGAATAAACGACCTCCATTCTGAAGCGTCGCCTTTGAATGGTTTAATTTGAATTTGAGGAAGTTTGACCCCCATCTGCGGTGTAGGCGTCATTGGCGGACGAGGAGAAGAAGGACGAGAAATTTTTACCTGCCCGGCGGTAAGCCCAGGAGGAGACAAAGCGTCAATACATTTTTGTAAAATTCTAAGAGTGCCAAAGTACACATCTTCTGTAGCATCTCTCTCGTCTGCATCAACCAGGCTAGCATCGAGGGATTCTAAACAATCCTGTGAATCTGAATACTTAAAAAATGCAGCTCTTAAATATTCAATTTTATTTATGAAATCCAATGGTTCAGTACTCACATCTTTATTTTTGTCTGCCCACCTGGCTATGCGATCGATTGTTTTCTTAGCACTATCACGTGCTGCCTTTGCTTCTTCTGAATCCATTTTTGAAAGAAGGAGAAGTAAATTTAAAAATCAGTTTTTTAAATTTCGAGAAAAAGAAATCTTAGCTCTCTTGAGCAGATTTTGAGAAAAAGAATGTGAAACTATTCACGTGGATTCAGAAAAACACAAAAGTAATTTTTGTAAATATCTAACAATACCTACACAACAATAGAAAACCCTAAACACTAAAGGTTATAGAAAAAATTAGAAAATTTGACCCTTAACGATCTGTCTCTAGCAATATTCAAACACAGGCTATCCGGCTCGAAGGACCAACTTATATTGGAGAAACGTAATTTGCTACGCCTCCCTAATATATGTAGTTGACGCCATTCCCTGATGACGCCTAAATGAAGACTGAAACCCAATAGGGCTGGTTGGATGCTCTGTATCTTGACTATTACTAAATGAGACACTGTATTAATTTAATATACGTTTAATTATTTTATTATAAAAAAACCTTTCAGATTCTTTCAATTTACTTAAAATTAGAAAAAAGTGTTTTGTTTAAATTTAGCTTAATTTTATGAACAGGAAGCTTCTTATTACTAAATCCGAAAGTTCAATTAAATCAGAAAGTTTTAGGACACCCGGCACTACTCTATATCTCACCGTCTCTGGAACAAGGCTAAACTACCTTTCCATCTGCTGACATTCCAAGGACACTATCCACATCACCTTTCTTTCACTTTGCCTTTTATCACAACTCACTCTAAGGCTAGTCACTTTTCTTTACATTACTGGTCTATAGGTTTTACCATAGTCGACTACATTCGACATATGTTTACAGAAGAAGACAATAAACCTATTGTCATGAGAAACTGAGAGAGGTGCTAACAGTTTTAATTTGCTAACATCAAGAAAACCAGCACTTATGCCAGAATGAAATATGACATTTCATCAATTCAGTTCTAGTGAAAGTTTTGATTTTGTTCAAAACGAAGAATTTCCGGAATAACTTGCGAGCGAAATTATACCCGGACTAAAGAACATTCCGATACTTCACGCGGAATATTTTACGAGAAAACTTCCGAACTTGTTACCCGGTAGCCAGACAAATTCGTACTGATAGAATGTCGCTTTCTCCCGCACCTCAAGTTGACACCGCCCCCACACGAATTCTTTTCGAATAAGAACGTATGATTGTCGATACCGCTGGTTAGGATTTTCTTTACCGTCGTCGGAACGCCTTTCTTTGCGATAAAAACAGAATTTCGGTTTTATTGTCGGCTTAATTTTTATTACAAAGGAGGAATTTTAATTTTATCTTTGAAAGGAGGTGGCTATAAAAAATAGCTTTCACGTTGTGGAATTTTTCTGCAACATTCATTGGGATACCCCTGGCGTTGGCCGTGGAGATAAATAATGCCTACTAACGGGCGGTAATATTAAAAGACTTGAGCAAATGTTTTAAGCCGGGGGTTCTTAAACTTTTTCAGTTTGCGGTACACTCAAGGAAGTTTAAAGGTATATGGAAGCCCAACGCTATGGCCTATTCGATTAAAAAATGTCCAGCCCACTATAAAAATTACTGTCATAAGTGGCGCCCGCGATTTAGCGCAGTAACAAAATTCCACGAAATTTGCCGACTTACACACTAATAAATTAGTGTGTAGGTAAGCACACATTATACTTTTATCAGAGCGGTAGTACCGTTTTGTGTGCGATGGCGCGGCGCGTATGGAACAATATCCACTGTGTACCGTCCGTCTTCTCATCAACTTTCTAATGAATTACATGTTTCGATGCTTTGTGCCGTATTAATTTTGATGGTTTTGTTTTGTGTTATTTTTTTTTGTGGTTGCAGGTTTTTGATCGATAAAACCTTCTTTTTTTGGTAATTATGTTTATTAAATTTGACTATAATTTTGGTTTATGGTTTGTTACTTATAATATCGTAACAAAATGACTAGAGGTTGTATGGTTTTGTCTGGCAAATCCAAGATAACATACCCGCATCTTTTACTTTAGGTAAGTATTTTATACAGGGTGGCCGTCCATATTTTGACCCATTTTGATGGCGAATAACTTTTGAACAAATAAAGATATCAAGATGCGGTTTCTCAAATATACTTATATTTCTTTAAAGTTTATTCTCGTATCTTTACCATTTTTATGTGACATTCTATTAGCTCAAAAACAAAATGGCCGATTTTCCGATATAGGACAACTTTGTTATTTTAAATGGAACACCCTGTATATGTTTCAATATTTTTAAAATTTAATCTTTCCCTTTAAAAAAATGTAACACAAGCTATGGTTATCTTAAAAAATAACGCATTTATTGACCTCCAAAGAATTGACTGTATGTCGAATAGGAATATTATTTTAAAAGGATTTTTGAAAAGTCGCCTGTGGAAACAAAGTTATCTCGTTTCCTAACAGCAACAAGCCTCATTGTCAGCCATTGTTGGTCATTTTTAACAAGTTATTTTAATTAGGAAGCGGAAAATGTTCTCGTTAAGCGAAAAAGGAAAATGTGTTATTATGTTTGCCGAAACCAAATCAGTAAAAGAAACCCAGCGAAGATTTAGAAACATGTTTAATAAAGCTCCACCCACAAAAATTCAATTAAAATCTGGTACAGAAATTTCTGGAGTACAGGATCTTTAGCCCGTAAAAAGAAATTAGTAAACAATGAGAATTTGCTAAATAAAAGTTACAAATTCTGGAGATAACTCAGGAAGATCCAACATTGTCAACAAGAAAAAATCTCAAGTTCAGTCCATATTCCTAAAACTACAGTACAAGAAATCATGAAAAAAGAACTTAAATTAAAGCCATACAAAATTCAAATGTTACAAGAAATAAAAGAATCTGTTTTCCACAAAGGGTGGAATTTTGCCAGAGAATTCAAAATTTAGTAAGGAACAATATACATTTTTTGGATAGACTAATAATGTCAGACGAAGCCACATTTCACCTCAACGGAAAAGTAAATAAGCATAACTGCAGGTTTTGGGCAACAGAAAATCCTCGACAATATAACGAACGCGTTAGAGATTGGCCAAAAGTCACAGTCTGGTGTGGTATGTCAAAGCAAAAAATTTATGGGCCATTTTTTTTCATGAATCAACTTTAAGCTCTTGGACTTACGTTGATATGTGGAAATATTTTTTTATCCCCAATTGCAAGAAGAAAATCTATTGAATTTCGTCTATTTTCAACAAGATGGGCTACACCAATTAAAAGTTAACATTACTCAGGATTCACTGACCAACGTTTTTGGAAACCGGGATTGAAGAGGAGCCCATTTCCTGGCCACCTCGTTCACCAGATTTGACTGTTCCAGATTTTTTCTGTGGGATATGTGAAAGAGAGGTGTTATAGTCCACTTCCCAAAATTTAGAGCAATTAAAAATTAATATCCGAAACATAATACAAAATATTCTGAAGAATTTTTAGTCAATAGTTTTAATAAGTTTTTTTCGAATTTAAATAAGTGCGTCGAAGTCGGCGGAAGGCATTTTCAACATTTACAGTAGTTTTTTAAAAAGTAATGTAACCTTATTGTAACTATTATTTTGTGAATAACCTAAGCCTTTGGCGATCCTTTTTTTGTAACATATGAAGCAAATTTTAATTGTTAAATAATATTGTTGGTCGACATGCAGTCAATTTTTCGAAGGTCAATAAATACCTTGTTTTTTGAGATAACCATAGCTTGTGTTACATTTTTTAAAGGGGAAATATTAATTTTGAAAATATAGAAACATATACAGGGTGTTCCATTTAAAAGAACATAGTTGTCCTATAATGGAAAATCGGCCATTTTGTTTGAGCTAATGGAATGTCACAATAAAATCGTGAAGGTACGAGAATAAACTTTAAAGAAATATAAGTGCATCTGCAAACCGCATCTTGATACCTTTATTTGTTCCAAAGTTATTCTCGATTAAAATGGGTCAAAATATGGCCGGCCACCCTGTATTAAAATTAGGTGCTTCTTATGAAACGTTAGGCAACCGAATAAATAATAATACATCAATTATGAATTATAGAATATGAAAATTTTATAGGCAATAGCAGTAAGAAAAGTAAGGTAATCTTAACTATCTTTTATATAAATACCACAATGTTTGTGTATTTTTGTGGTTCATGAAAAATAAATTAGGTTTACACTTATGTACTCATATTTCATTTAATAATTTAGTACATCTTTTTAAAGGATCAAAATTATCAATTACTGGGCAGACCTGGCAAATTTTAATATATACAGGTCCCACTAATTTAATAAAAGAAAGTACATTTTTATGTTAAAGTTCCTTTTGGTTTCTTTTTGTATTTGTTTATAAAGAAATTGGATTTTTGGTTTTTAAATTTACATTATAAACTTTTTAGGTCGAAATACTGTGGGCACATAATAAATAATGGAAACTGTTACAATAGATACCTACCAAAGGTTACTAAATATTTTTAACCACTGTTATCCTGTCTCATAATTCTTTGTTTTTGAAAGTGTTAGACAATGTAATGGTTTCAATAACATAAAAATCTTGACTTCCATTGTCCTTATTTGGTAATTGTTACACAACGTTTCGGTTAGTGATGTATCTCCAAACCGTTTTCAAGTGATAACTAAAAACTATTCCTAAAAGCTACGACTTATATACTATCCCTTGTTTACCGAAGCTTGACGGACTTTTCAAGGTTCAGCAACTGCTACCAGATATTCGGAATATCGATGCTAGGCTTGCTAAATACATTTTGGTTGTTTAAAATTATTACAGCTTCTTTAAATTTTCTTTTCTTCCAGCGGGTTTCTTCATGAATGATTTTTGCTTTTGACCATTGTATGCGGTGTTGTTTTGACCAAGCGTATTCGGCAAGCCCTGACTTCGACGTTTCACCTCGTTCCGTATGTTTTTTTGTGTTCTTTAACTCTAACTTTGAGTGGTCTCTTTGTTTTCCCGATGTATACCTCACCACATTCACAGAGTATTTGTTAGATACAGTCATTATTTGAAACATTGTTGTCTGGTCTTATCTTAGTAAGAATACTTCTTAGAGTCATTTGGGATTTAAATGCCGTCTTAATATTATACTTATTCGTGATTTTGCGGATCTTTTCCGAAGTTCCTTTAATATATGGAATTGTCATAAATATTTGGTCACGTGGAGTATCGTTCATGTTGAGTTTCTTGTCTTATTTTGATATTTTTCCACTGTTTCCTTTACTAGTCTCTCACTGTACCCGTTCTGCTTAGATCCTTAGTTATGTTACCTATTTCCTCTTGCAGGGATTCCTAACTGTTACATAAGGTCACTGCACGATTATATAGAGTACGTATAGCCCCCTGTTTGGTTTCGTTAGAGTCAACAGAATCCTGGAGTAAATATTGTCCAGTTTGGGTAGGTTTTCTGTATACCGAGGTTTGTACATGTCCATTATTTCGTTTGACTAGAACGTCTAGGAAAGGTAGGGCCGAATTTGGCTCCTTTTCCATTGTGAATTTAATACAAGGTCGGGTGCAATTTAGATGTTTTAAGAAACCGTTAAGTTCTTCGTCATTACCTGTCCATACAATAAAAGTATCGTCAACATATCTTAGCCATACTTTTGGTTTAATTACTGCAGTTTTAATTGCATGTTCCTCAAACCATTCCATATAGATATTTGCTACCATTACATTTATTAGCACATAAACCATATATACGGGCCTTTTTTTCCTGTCATATTAGCACAGTATTCGTGGCACCATTCTTCGCGTGGATGGTGCTGAATCCAATTATTTGATGATGGAATAATGAACTTTTCTAAGCAGTAAATACAATGCCAATCTCCCTAGTTTAATTGTTATTCCAGGCGTTCTTTTATTTTTCTTCCTCTTCAAATTTTTTTGTCATCAGTCTTATAATCTTTTTGACAGCCTTTTTATTAGTCTCAAGTTTTTCTTAGCATCTAAAAGCTTTTCAGCATTCTCGCCTAAGATTGGCTGTCCCCCACGTGTCTTAATGATACCTCTGGAGAAATATACTGTTCTTTATAAGCTTGTGTATGGCAAATTGTAAATCTCAGCAGCCCGACGTAATGTTAGCTCTTTGTTCAGGACTTTATTTGCGGCTTCTGTCGTTTTTTCTTGGGACATTTCACCCACGTTTGTTTTTATTTTGTAATTGCAAATATAATAAAATGTATCATTAACCCCAAATATAAAATAAATCATTTTAAAAAAGGGATCCAATTCGCCCTTGAAGACGTGCTCCGAATAACCCCATATTGAAGACTTTTTAAACAAATATTTTACATATTAATCCAAAACATTATGCCTAAAAACTAAAATGTTTTCTAAAATAGGCCTCTTCGCAATCAATATAAGACATATAATTAAAAGTTTTAACACAAATCGTTAGAATAACACAGAAAAATGGTAAACATCTACTTTGGATAAGGTGCAAAATTGTAACGCACACAAACACCGCAGGCTGTACTTTACGTACTAGTCTAATCGAAACACTACCGATGGCAGAAGGTACGGGGCGGAGAGGGTCGTAAGAAGTCAGTCACTTGCGTTCCGTGTCAATGCGTTTTTTAAATTATTAACGGATTTCTTATTTTGATCCGATTCACCCATTGGTCCGATTCGCCTCGGTCTATCCTATGGATACAGTCGTGTCCAAGAAAGTGCTGCATATGTACAGGGTGTCCAGTTTTCGTATGTTTTTCTATACAAGATCCCTCATTATAAAAGATAGAAAGATGCGGTTTGCGGCTTACTGTCCTATTTTTTTGTGAAACTTTCAATGCTGTAAACAAAATTTTCATTGTCCTCTTAGTTTTTAAAATAGAGGACGAAATTGAAAATCTGTTTTTTTTACTTGTCCCCGTATTTCGATTAATTGATAACTTATAGAAAAGGTAAATACCGATTCTAATAGATTTTTTTACGTAGAATTCAGTGGCGTACTTAGTTTTTTTTTTATCCAGAGCTATGCATTTTGAGATATTGACCAAACTTAGTTATTTCTTAACGGAACACCCTAAATATTACTTTCTTTTCTCACTCGCCTCTTTAGGAGCTTCTTAAAAATATATAATTGTTCATAATTATTTTTTATGGGAAAGGTAAAAATGTCACATTTTTCGTAAAAATATGGATTTCCACACAGTAGGCTGTGGCCGTAAATATAAAACCACCTTAATAATATATTATAATAAAAAAATAATAAATCCAGTAAAATTTATTTATTTTTTATTTTAATGTAATGAGTCACACATATTGTTTAAACGGCTCACCATTATGTTCAAGGCCCTTTTGACATATTGTTCTGATTTTTCGTAAAGCATTCCAAAGAATCATCGGTCGTCCCTGCAGACGCCTAAATGTCTCGTGGGTAGTTTCTCGAAGTTGATCAATGTTTTGGTAGTGATTCTTAATAATATGATTTTCTATATACCTCCACAAAAAAAAATCTAATACAGAAAGGTCAGGTGATCTGGGTGGCCACCTGACAGGTCCATTGGTACCAATCCATTTATTGGGTAAAACGGCCTCTAACTATTCCCTTACTATTAACGAGTTATGACTCGGTGCGCCATCTTGCTGGAAATATATATTATTTACATGGGCGAGAAAACATTTTCTAATATTTCCATCAAGGCATTTTGGATTATACCTAGGTACCATTTTCTGTTAAAGTCCCTTCGTAAATGAAATATTTAATTTTTAGTGTTAAAAATAAAGCATGATACGCTAAACTAAAGCGACCTTGGCGTTCTCGCATTATTTGGGTTCA